>JASCZW010000854.1:0-224672 GCA_034211315.2 Aedes japonicus | reverse complement strand
GATTTAGTTTACTCCTTAATTTTAAACTGCATGTCGTAAACATAAGTTTTAAACATATTTTAACACTCAAGTCATTTAATAACTTGATACTAAAAACACTAATTTTATTGAGGTTTTAGCTTGCATTAAACAACAATATTTTAGGCAAACTGTGTATCGCCGTTGTGATCTATTGTCTCTATTCACAGGAGCTCATAATGCCATGATAATTTAAAAATCGGTGAAAACCGATTGATTATTCCCTTCAGCAGTGTTGCCAGAATATTCCCCCGGCCGTAACTCCGGTGCAAAACTCGCAGCCGTTCCGAATTTACCGTCTCTAACCTCCAATACAGCTAAGTTTGCAGTCGCTCGTTTGAAGATACCTTCAGATGGTTTCACGCTAACTTGCCGAATTCTTCCATCCGATCCCGGAAACACATCCTCGACTATCCCTCTTGTCCAGCTCGTTCGAACGCGGTCATCCACATCGAAAACCGTTGTCTTCAAACCATTTTGTTTGATGATTTATAGATGGTAGGTACTCTTTTGACCATCGCGTCCACATGAGGTTGGTGAGGTATTGTGACCTTTTGTAAAAGTCTCGGAGTGCTTCTGCAACATCGACGACCTGATCAACCTCCATATCTTCGGCTCGTCATACCGTACCTCGCAGGAACTGGTTTGATGAGATTGGTTCTACTCGGCAGACTCTTCAGGGACATAAGTCATAGGACTAGAATTAATAATGTCCTCAGCTTCTGCTAAAGTTGTGCTCAGTATCTCGTCGGCCATTTTCCTGCCTTCATCGAAGACTTTCAGAGCTTCTTTTACAGAGCGGATCATTCTTTCTCAGGCCCTTCCCATGTATGGAATTACGGGTGGAATGAAGGTCCATTTTGTTTTGGAGCTTGTGATACGATCGGCACAGTCGTCGTTGATGGTTTTCGATAGTTGTTTACTAGCACTTCTGAAGTTTGTGGCGTTGATAGATACGAATTCTTCTGGAACGCTCCTTCTGCAGCAAAATCGAAAGACACGGCCCCAAACACAGTAAAAAAAACTCATATCACAGCTGAGAACAACCCACTTTACCGACCTTTCTAATCCTACGAGAAAGTTTTCGAGACCCTGCCGATTCGTAGAGAATGAGAAGAAGTCCTTAATCAGCCGCAGCACTACATCTCGCTGGGATTTGAAGTTGTCATTCCGCTTTCCGTCAGATCCCGGTTTCGATCGAGAGTAACCCGATGCTGAAGCGTTCCAAAACCCCTACTTACTGTTAAACGAGAGATTCCGAGTGATTTTGCTAGGTCAAGATGCGACTTAGACGGACTTTACACACTTTTGTGAAAAATTTGTTCACGCGCCTGTTGTTCTTTCGACTCCATTTTCAATACACTCCCGCTTCACTTTACTCAATTTTTGAGTACAATTGTATGCTATCTCTTTCTCTCTCACGGAAATTTTACTCAATTTTTGTAGAAAGTGGAACTACTCAAAAATTGAGTTGATCCACTTTTTAACGAAAATTGAGTAACATTTCCGTGAGAGAAAAAGAGATAGCATACAATTGTACTCAAAAATTGAGTAAAGTGAAGCGGGAGTGTACAACGCTTTTATGACAGCAAACCGTATGTCAAAACGTTCAAACACACACAGTGGCATTGGGTTAGTGGTATTGGTGACATCTTTATAAAGCAATTTCATAGAATAAGATACAGGATGTCTCAGAATAGAATAATTGGTAGTTTTGTTGTTTATCGTAAAATATTTGACTCGCATTTTCTTACTTCGTTATAGGTGGCCATTTCAGCGTAAGGGTGGTCCAAAACATGACTTATTAGCAATAATGCTTTAATTTTCAAAATATCATAACTGGACCGATTTTATTAATTAGAAACTCAAATGAAAGCTAATTAAACATACTTTCAAGGCAAAATAGAAAAACAGCTCCTTTACTGCAACATCGATTATGAAAACATTGATTCTTTTAGTTTTCCATGTACTTCAAAGGTTTCTCGGGATCAAAGAGCTTTTTACATTTTTGGAAATTTTTGGACATTTTTACATAACATATCAAAATATTGGCGATGTATGTATTTTAATTTTTGAGATATATAGGCAGCAACAAAAAACTTCTTGGACATTCATAACATCCCCGTGCTGTACTGTTGAAATATTTGATCTTGTCATTATTTGTATTTCCCATGAGAAAAAACAAACTTTTGGATTGTTTTGAAATGACTCGTCTCAAAGGGAAAACTACTGATGATGAACTTTTAACTTGCTGCTCAGTCTGTATTGGAAAGCATTTGGTTTAACCAGAATGGAATGGACCTAGAATGTCTTTATACGTATTTCCCGCACTGTATTACAAGGATGATTCTTCAGATTTAAAGTTCACAAGCTTATAGCTATAGCTCAAATCACAGAACACAATCATGTTACAATTCGTTTATTTATAACAGATTCTAGTAGAAGACGAGAAACAGAAGCAGAAAAGCGAAAGAAGATAGGCTTGGTAGAAGAGAAACGGAAGCAGATTGGCGGAAGAAGACAAACGAAAATGCTAATCAGAAGAACATAAACGGGGGAACGAAAACGAAAGAAAATTAATGACAGAAGATAGGCGGACGATGAGATTCGGAAGAAGAGAAGTGGAAGACGAGTAACGCAATAAAAAAAGAGAAGTGGAAAAGCAGAAGCAGGAAGAATAGCAGAAGAAGGAAGGAAGAAGAAGAAAAGCAGAAGATGAGAAAGGGATGAAGAGATACGGAAAAAGTCAAAGGAAAATGAAATGAAAAATATGAAAAAAGATATGCGGAAGAAGCCAAGCTATAGAAGAAGAACAAAAGAAGAAAGGTAGAAGAAAAAGGGCAGAAGATGAGAAGCTAATGGAGAGATGCGGAAGAAGCCAAGCATAAAGTAGAAGCAGAATAAGTGAAGTAGAAGAGAGAAGCGAATAAATAGAAGCGGGAGAAGATAAACGGAAGGAGAGCAGCGGAAAAAGAAAACCAAATTAAGATACACAAAAGAAACACGAGAAACAAAATTTAAGCAGTGGATGAGGAGAAGCAAAAGAAGAGAAGCGGAGGAAGTGATGCGAAAAAAGCCAATTTAAAAAAAGTAGTGAAAGAAGAGAAGCGGTAGAATAGTACCGGAAAAAGGAGAACAAAAGGAGAGAAGGGGAAGAAAAGAAACGGAAGAAGAGAAGCTTAAGAAGAGTAGCTGAAGGATAAAACCGATAGAAAAGGAACGGATGCAGATTGGCGGAAGAAGAGAAACGGAAAATGCGAATCTGAAGAACAGAGACGAGCGAATAAAAACGAAAGAAAAGTAGCGACAGAAAATAAGCGGACGACGATATTCAGAAAAAGAGAGGTGGAAGACGGTAGATTAAAAGTAACAGAAGAAGAGAAGCGGAAAAGCAGAAACTTAAAAAGTAAGGCAGAGGAAGAAAAGCAGACGATTTGAAGCGGATGAAGAGATGCGGAAGGAGTCAAGGGAAAAAAGAAATGAAAAAAGATATGTGAAAGAAACCAAGCTAAAGAAGCGAAACAGAAGAAGAAAAGCAGAAGATGAGAAGCAGATTAGGAGATGCACAAGAAGTCAAGGGAAAAAGAAATGAAAAAAAGATATGCGGAAGAAGCCGAGCTGAAGTAAGAAATAGAATAAGCGAAGCAGAAGAGAGAAGAAGCAAAGGAATAGTAGCCGAAGAAGATAAATGGAAGGAGACAAGCAGAAGAACAAAAGGAAATGAAGAAACACATAATAGGGGAGGAGGAAGAAGAAAAGCGGAAGACCCAAGCGAAAAAAATGTGGAAGAAACAAAGCGGAAAAAAGAAGCAGAAAAAGAGAGAAGTGAAACAAGAGAAGCGGTGGTATAGAACAAGAAGAAGGTAAACAAAAGGAGAGACGCGGAAAAAGAGAAGCGGAAGGAAAAACCCGATAAAAGAACGGAAGCAGATTAGCGGAAAAAGATAAATGGGAAATGCGAATTAGAATAAGAGAAGCGGGGGAATAAAAGAGAAAAAAAAGTAGCGACGGAAGATAAGAAGACAACGAGATTAGGAAAAAGAGAGGCGGAAGACGAAAATCTGAATAAAAAAAGCAAAAGAAGAAAAGCGGAAAACCAGCAACGGAAAAAGATAAGAGGAAGAAGAAACTCAGAAGAAAAGATATGCGGAAGAAGCCAAGCTAAAAGGAGAAGCAGAATAAGAGAAGCAGACGAGAGACGAGAAACAAGAGGACCGGAGGAATAAAAGCGGAAAAAATCAAATGAAGAAACACCTAATAGGAGAGGAGGAAGGAGAGAAGCGGACTACGAGGAACATAATAAAAGTGGCGAAAGAAGAGAAGCGGAGGAAACCATGCGGAAGAATCCAAGCGGAAAAAAGTGGTGAAAAAAGAGAATTGGAAGAAACAAAACGGAAAAAATGAAGCGGAAGAAGAAAGAAGCGAAAGAAGAGAAGTGGTGGAATCCGAAAAATGGAATAAAAGAAGCAGAAGAAAATAAGTTGGAAAACAGAAACGGAAGTAGATAAGCCGAAGAATAAAAGCAGAAGAAGACGCAGAATTAAAAAAGCAGAAGATGAAAAGCGGATGAAGAGATGCGCGAAAAAGTCAAAGGAAGAAAGAAGCAGAATAAGAGAAACAGAAAAAAAAGAAGCGAAACAAGAGGAGCGGAGGAATAAAAGTGGAAGGAGATAAACGGAAGGAGGAGAGTGGAAGAAAAAAAGCTAATGAAGCAACACACAATAAGAGAGGAAGGAGAAGAGAAGCGGAAGACAAGGAATGAAATAAAAGTAGCGGAAGAAGAGAAGCGGTGGAAATGATGTGGATTCAGCCAAGCGGGAAAAAGTAGTGAAAGAAGCAAAACGGAAGAAGAAAGAAGCGATGGAATAGAACCGAAAGAAGATAAATGAAAGGGGAGAAGCGTAAAAAGAGAAACGGAAAGGCAGAAACGGAAGAAGAGAAGCAGAAAAAGGGAAGCAGAAGAAGAGAAACAGATGGAAAGAAGCAGGAGAAAATCAGCTGAAGAAGAGAAGTAAAAGAAGAGAGGTGAAATAAGACAAGGATAAGCAGTGAAACAAGAGAAGTGGAAGAAAACAAATGGAAAGAGAAAAGCCGAAAAAGAAAAACAAATGAAGAAAACCAGAAGGGCAGAGGAAGAGGAATATAAACGAAAGCAGAGTAGCGGAAAAAGAGAACCAGAAGAACAAAAGTGAACAAGAATTGCAGAAGCAGGAAAGCTCACAAGGATAGCTGAAAAAGAGTAGCTGAAGAAAGGGAAGTGTAGCAGTGAACTGGACGACGGCAAGGTAAGAGATAAGAAAATATTGAAATGAAGAAAATGAGCCTTCGTATGTAGAAATTGGGAGTTGATGGAGTAAAACTTGACCAACACGAATGCACCCAGGTGTAAAGCGCCGAAAACAAAAAGTTGCTGGCAAACTAATACAGCTCTATCGGAAGTGTGGAACGCGTACGGATAACATTTTCAAGTGAAAAGTTACGCGGATGCGTCGCAAGCCACTTGAAAGACTGCCTGGATTTCACCGTTGGACGAAGTGCAAGCGCTGCAACCAGATCAAACTGCCGCGGTCTATTGGATTTCGGGTTTGCGATAAATGGAATAAAAGAAGCAGAAGAGGACAATTGTAAAAGCAGAAACGTAATAAAATAAGCATAAGAGGAAAAGCAAAAGAACAGAAGTAGAAGAGGAGAAGCGGAAGAAAAGAAGCGGGAGAAAATGAGTGAAAGAAAAGAGATGGAAGAAATCAAGCAGAAGCAGCGAAACAAGAGAACCGGAAGGAGAGAAGCGGAAATAGAAAAGCAAATAAAGACAGCCAGAAGAGCAGAGGAGGAGGAATAGAAACGGAAACAGAAAAGCGGAAGACGACAAGCGAATAAGAATAGCGGAAGCAAAAAAGCTCAAAAAGAGAAGCAAAAAAGGATAACTGAAGAAGAGTAGCTGAAGAAGAGTATCTGAAGAAGAGTAGCTGAAGAAGAGAAACTGAAACAGTGAAGTGGAAGACGAAGTGAAATGGAAGGTAAGAGATAAGAAAATGTCGAAAAGAAGAAAATGAGAAATCGTATGAAGAATTTCGCAACTGATGGAGCAAAGCTTAACGGACAAGAATGCTCCCAGATGTACAGCGCTGAAAATAACAAGTTGCTGGCAAGCTAGTACAACTTTATCAAAAGTGTGAAACGCGTACTGATAACAAGTTCAATTTTCAACACCTGCCGAGCTCTATCGGACCTATCGACACTTTCTCTTCACATATTTGGTTCTAGCAGAAATTGCTGTCCATTCCTAGAGTTGCATGTAGATAAGAAGGATATTTCTAATTTTCAAACAGCAAATCGTATGTAAGCCAATCCGAGCAAATCTTCTTTCGGGAGAAACAGAAAACCTATTCTGCATCATTCGTAATTGCCTGTCTGCTCCAGAAGCCCTGACAAATGCAAAATGTCAATCTCTTCCAACACAAAAAAAAGTCTTCACCAAGTCTCCAACCTGTCTCAAGGTCACGCCCGAACGACAAAGACAAACCATCGGAGATCATCACTTGGGACAATAATTTACTCTAATTATGTCCAATTTAGTTGGCGTCCCAATGCGATAAAATGAGGCACACATCACGAAGGTAAACCAATTTGGAGTCCTTGCGTCCCTCACACGATGATTCAATCCAGCTCTGTCTTGATGGTTCAAATATCCGCTCCGTCATCGTCTCTGTTCGGTTGGACAATCAAGATGAAGTTCCAGACGTTTTCTTAACGCTACTAGGCCCGGTGAGAACGACTTTTGACGAACCCTAAAACGCCTCACAGCGCATCGAGCAACGGTCACGAGATTGGGAAAGCGATTCATTATAATGTTTGGCACTGCGATCGGTTTCCAGCAATCGTTCAATTGAACCTCGACACGTGGCTTTGTCGGAAGCTCCCGGAAATGGCATCGGATTCGACGAGGTGCTCTTCGCCGTCGAACCTAACGATCATTTGACTCATTAACACTTTACATCATTATGAAAATTTAAACACATCTTCACGTCGTTCGTATTCCCCGTGCCCATTCGAAGCCGAACGGAACAAGTTTATGACCGAACTTGAGAGAGTGAGCGGGAAAATCAACTTCCTCAATGGATGCTGGCTGTTTGCTGCACCACTGCTACTGCTACTGCTGCTGGACGACCACCGGAGCAACTTCTTTTTTCTTTCGAAGAAATTAATTGCCGGTTATAAAACTATTTACCATAGTTTTTCCTCTGCGGCCAGCGAAATTGGAGCGTTTGCTAAGAAGTGTGTGCGTTCGTGCTTGGGCTCCCGGCGGGAGATCTCACTTCACGTTGAGGTAGCCGCTGCTGCAGTTGGGAAAATAAACAGTGGGTAGTGCGAGAAGACATCAGCTGCTGCATATTTTAGCCCGGTTGTCTAAGTACGAAGTAACATTAAGGCATAAATCAGGCCGTGAAATGTTGGGGGAGTGTCTGAGAAAATAACACCGGAATGCCTCAAAGTTTATGACGCATACGTACAACGAAAATTACTTGTTGATTTTGAAGATCGGATGCCTTCTTAGATGGGATCAAACTGTTTGACGAAACGCAAAATATTTGTTAATTTTTGACTTATTTTTTCTTCTCACGTCAGAAATGGGTGGGTGCAAAATTATTCAAGTCCTTCAAGATGTCAGAGATCTTGAGAAAGTCTTTTGGGTGTTTTTTCAAGACTTCAGGAGGAGTAGCTATTTATTGGACTACAGTGTTCTCAGATACTCTTTCACGATACCAAGTTACTCGGAATTTATTTCAGAGACTTTCAGGATATCAAACATCTTAAGGAAGTCCTCTAAATATTTATTTTCAAAACTTCAGGATACTCGGGAATTACTTTGAAGGACTTGTGCTGATCAACAGTTCAAACAACGTTCTGTTATTTAATTACTAATGTCTCAACGATACTAGGGTGTCAACGATTTTATGAAAGCCTCTATGCATATTTCAGGACTTTCAGATTAGCGATTTAAAGGGTGTCCACGATGAAATTGCCACACACAAAATTGATTCGCAAAATTCGAGTTTTCATTCGATTGCCATCAAATTTTCAGGGGTTGAGAAATAACTATTAAACTTCATTTTACCATTTTACTCGTATTTTATTTACAGTCCATACGCAAATGCCCGCACCTTGGCCTTAACCCCGGCCATAAGATTCTGCACAACCTGTGAATCAACCGTTTTTTGCATGTAAACCCATACTTTCTTCAGTTCCTCGACTGTCTTCACTACCTTAGGTCGTTTAAGAAGGTGCTGCTTCATAATCGCCCAGTACTTCTCGATGGGGCGGAGCTCCGGAGTGTTGGGAGGGTTGAACATTTTCGGCACGAAATTGACCTTATTGTCCGCATACCACTTCAGCACGTCCTTGGAGTAGTGGCATGAGGCCAAATCCGGCCAGAAGATTGTTGGGACGTTGTGGGCCTTCAGGAGAGGAAGCAGCCGCGTGCAGATGGCTTGCCAAACCAGGAATTTCTTCGCAAATTTGGACATCTTCTGAGTGCGGACATGCTCCGGAACGCTGAACTTATCCTTGGCCGTGAAAAACAGGTTGCCGGGGATCTGTTTGAAGTCGGCCTTCACATATGTTTCGTCGTCCATGATGCAGCATTCAACTTTCGTCAGCATGTTGAGGTACAACTTCCTGGCACGGGTTTTGGCGGACTTGTTCTGCTTCTCGTCGCGATTAGGGGCCTTTTGTACCTTGAACGTTCGAAGCCCAGCCTTAGTTTTGGCCTTCTGGACAAAACTTCGGCTTAGGTGCAGCTTCTTAGCCACATCCCGAACGGAGGCGTTCGGATTTCGGTTGAAGGCCCCAACTACGCGGTTATGATTTTTGGTGTTGTACGGAATACTTTTTCCTTCACTTCTGGGCTTCCGATCGGTGGTCAACCGTTCCTAGAACCGCTTAATCACTCGCGACACCGTGGAATTCGCGATTCCCAACGTTTTAGCGATGGAACGATGCGAGAGGTCCTTGTTCTCGTGATGAATGCGCAAGATTTTATCACGCACGAGATGTTCTTTCGACTCCATTTCCGCGAGTTTTGATCACAGGACTTTAAAACTTGCAGGATGTTAATAATGCACTATGAACTAAATCCACCCAAATTTTCATTAAATTCTACCCAACGGTTAAAAAGTTAGAGCAATTTCATAGTGTGGCAATTTCATCGTGGACACCCTTTAAAACAGTATTCTAACCATCAGTCGTCCCTTATCTCAGTCTGCAAAGGCGCAGCTTAAAAGCAACACCATGCTGGAGGTGTACTTGCCGCACAATCATACTAATGCAAAAATGGTACCTGTAATTGGAAGTTCTCAATTAATAACTGAGGAAGTACATCCGGAGCACTAAATTTAGGGCAGGCGTAAAGTCCCAGTAGGGAAGTTATAAAACCACGAAGAAGTTGATGAACCATCAATTTAAATCACGCCTGTCAGATTGTTTCATGCTACCAGATTGCACAACAATTATATTTAGAGCTTAAGAATGCAAATATCTTGGGAATGTTCTTGATTTGTCTGAAGAGTTCGCAACGATCAGGCATTATTTTGAAGATCTTATGTGTATCATCCATTCAAGTCACGTGTCTCTGATATTTTTATGTCACCTTGTTGGTCAATAAATTATTTAGACCTTCAGCATATCACTGATCTTGAGATCTCTCTTAAGTTCCGAGGACTTCTCTTAAGTACTGGGGACTTCTCTGAAGTTCTGTGAATCAATCAGAAGATCTGAGGACTTCTCTGAACTTTTGTGATTTCCTTTGACGTTTCGTAAACTTTTCTGAATTTTTGAAGATTCGTGAACACCACTGAAGTTCCGTGAACGTTTTTGAAGTTCCGATGATTTCACTGATATTCCCTGAACTTCATTGAAATTTGGTAAGCTTCTCTATAGAACCATGAACTACTCTAAAGTTCCACGAACTTCTCTGAAGTTCCAAAGACTCCAAAGACTTCCAAAGAAAATTTTGTGTACTTCTCTAAATTAACCTCTCTGTGAACCTCTCTGAAGTTCTATGAATTTCTATAACAATCTCTCGTTAGTTCCGTAAAAATCTGAAGTTAGTTCTCTGAAGTTTCGTGAGCTTTGCTACCGTAATTTTCTCTGAAGTTTGAATGATTTCTCTGACATTCCGTGAACTTCTTTGAAGCTCCGTGATCTTTTGTGCAGCTCAGTGAACTTCTTTGAAGTACCGTAAATTTCTCTAAAGTTTCTTGAACTTTGCTGAATTTCCAAAAACCTCTCTAAAAATCCGTGAACTTCTTTTATGTTTCGTGAACTTTTTTTATCGAGAACGTTTCTAAAGTTCCGAGGATTTATCTGAAATTCCATGCACTTCTCTATAGTGCCATGAACTTCTTTAAATTACCGTCTTCACGATTCCGTGAACTTTTTACTGCAGTTTCGGTCACCATCTCTGAAGTTCCAAGGACTTCTCTACAGTTTCGTGTACTAGTTCCTGGCAAGTGTTCATCACATTTTTTTTTTTTGAACGCTTTAGCCAAAGTTTTTTTGAACTTCTGCATATATTCAGTCTTCTGCTTCACCAGTGTCTTCATGAAGAACCTCTTTACAATCGCCCAATAGCTTTCGGTGGACCAAAGCTGAGGGCAATTTGGGGAAAGATGTCTTTTTCAACGAAATCTATACCCTTTTCCGTGAGCCAATTCAGAGTTGTTTTGACGTGATGGGCCGACGCTAAGGCTGCTTCGATATAAAGGCAGCAACCGTTTCTGCAGACAATCAGATCGATGATTTCCACATTGATTGTTCCAGTATTGTAACAAATGGTAGACTTCATACCGCAGGAACACATTGCTTGCCACATTGCCTACACTTTTCGACCAAACTTCTCCACTTCAATCGACCTGTCTGCATCGCTTACATCCTTCCCTTCTATTGCAATGTAATATTGTTGAACTGGAAGGGTTTTTGAGTCCTCTTTGGCATAGGTCTCGTCATCCATCAAAACACCAGGCCCCGGTCGCTGCAAAACTCGCGAATACAATTTCCGGGCTCTTGTTGCTGCGCGTTCCTTCTGTTCTGCACATTGTTTGGCGATTTCCTGCTTCTCGTAGGTCCTCAAGTTGTTCCACTTTTTGATACGTTGAATCATTCCGACGCTGTTTCCCGCTTTAACGTTTGCATTTAAAAAAAATGGACAAAAATTGCCGATTATTCATGGGTTTACCTTCGCCCGCACTGACGAAACTTCCCATGCAGCATCAATCATAGTAACCCATGAGTCAGCAGATAAAATTTGACAGCTCCACAGCCGAACTCTAACCGTGATGGCAAAAACAGTGAAGCAATTCCGTTCAGAAGTGTGCGCGTTCAAAGAACGGCACCCCGCCGCGTCGAAATCGGACATCGTGCGACACTTTGTGGACGCCAGATACGCCCGTTCCGGCATCTACAACATCTTGGCACTATTATACAACAGTCAGAGCATCGAAAGAAAGCCCGGTTTCGGACGGCCGACGACCCTGAGCGACAAGAAGCTCCAAAGGATGCTGAAGAGAAAGACCGAGGGAAAAGTGGCTACATCGCTGCGTGCACTTGTCCGGGAGATCGGTTCAACCGGCTAAACAGTGAAAAAGTACCTGGCGAACATAAACATGCATGTCAGAAAGCGGAAGTCGAGCCAACTGGTTTCGGAGCTGCAGGCAATGACGCAGCGGCAGCGGCTGAATCAGATGGTCAGCTCGAATTTCCCGACGAATCGCGACGTGACGGTGGTGATGGATGACGAGACCTATCTCACCCTGGATGGCAACGACTGGCAGGGCACTTCGTATTTTTCTTTCCCCGCAAAGGAAGTGAGCTCCGAGGTGAAGTTCATTTCACACACCAAGTTCCTCAAGAAGGTGCTGCTGCGGCTGACAATCAGCGAGAAGGGGATGTCAAAGCCACTCTCCTATCGCTCCGGACTGGCCGTGAACGGGCAAATTTATAGCACGAAATGCTTGTCGGAAGTTGCGTCGATCATTAAAAAATACCATAAGGGTGAAGCCGCGGTGTTCTGGCCGAATCTGGCGTCGGCCCGCTACTCGAAGCGATTTTTTGAGGAGATGGAGCGGCTAAATATCTATGTGATACCCAAGTCGGTGAACCCGCCCAACGTCCCCTAGCTGCGTCCCATCGAGAATTTCTGGGCCAACCTGAAGCGTAAGATCTACTCCAACAATTTTGTCGCGAAAACTGAGGAGGAATTGATAAATAAAACGAAGAAAGAACTCAAAAACATGCCTACACGCATGTTTTCGTCCGCCATGGCGAATGTTCCAGTTAACTGCCGGAAGACCGCTCGCAAGGGCGTAGAATTTTTTTTTGCAAGTAAGCTTAAATAATTACCTTCCATGGAAAATTTATCAAAAGCAATTATCTGTCTTAGCTTTTTTTTATCACCATAAAAAAAGTCCTTAATGACGTTTGCATTAACGTTATCTAAGAAAAAAAGTTCGATTTTGTAGCTTCAGAGGACATTCTGAGGTTGTTTGACCATACTGGCCCTAAGGGACACGAGTTAAACTTGGAAACTCGTAACCCGTAGGGCAACCCCAAGCGGCCAGTATGGCCAGACACCCTCAGAAAGTCCTCTGAAGATAAAGTTTTGCAAAATCATTAAGTTCAATATGTCGCAAGCCAAATTTTGGTAACGATTTGAATAAGACCACTTCCGAGGAGGAATCTTTGGATTCCGCAGGGCCTCTCATAGTCGCCAGTATGATCAGCAATCCTCAAAATGTCCTCCGCAGACCTAGTTTTTCAAAATCATGAAGATGGATATGTCGCAAGTCAAGCTTTGATATGGATTTTAATATGACCTCTTCGGAGGAACTCCATGATAAGATCACCCTAAGTGTGCCTAGTATGGTAAAAGATGAAATGCTGTATTGGATGTCAGCTTTCGAAGACTCAGACTTTCGAAGGATAACCTAAGGGGCCAGTATGGTAAGATATGCTCGTAATGTCCTCTGACGGAATTTTCGGGTACCAAGTTTGATCGTAAGTCAGGCTGTGGCATTGATTTAAATCGACCTTTCCCGGATGCAACTCGAAATTCTCGGAGGGTGCCCCTAAGCAGCCAGTATGGTCAAGAACCTTCTGAATGTCCTCCGCAGACCTAGTGTTTCAAAATCATGAAGTTTAATATATCGCAAGCCACGTTTTGGAAACATTTGAATCTGGACACTTCCCCGGAGGAATTCGGATCTCACTTTGCCTCTCTAAGTGGCCAGTACGGTC
Source organism: Aedes japonicus (assembly GCA_034211315.2). NCBI lineage: Eukaryota > Metazoa > Arthropoda > Insecta > Diptera > Culicidae > Aedes > Aedes japonicus. Next base: position 211,364 of record JASCZW010000854.1, on the reverse strand, counting down.
AGACACCCTAAATTTTGATTTGTCGCAATCCAGGATTTGGAAAAGAGTTGAATATGGCAATTGTATTCGCCACTCAATCATACTACTGCAAAAATGATACCTGGCATTGAAAAACTCTCAATTAATAACTGTGAAGCGCATTTAGAACGTTGAGAGTAAGCAATAAGTAAATTGCGAAAGCAATAAGTTTGAAACGCTAAGCAAAATATATGAGTCAGAAATCCTCAAAATGTCTTCCAATGACCTTGTTTTGCTAAATCATTAAGTTTAATATGCCGCATGCCATGTTTTGCATCTGAAAATATGTTGTCCACTATCCCTGGACAGGTACTTACCGCTGTACTTCCACCTTGGAACTTCTCTTAAGTACTGAGGACTTTTATGAAGTTCAGTGAATCAATCAGAAGATCTGAGAACTACTCTAAAGTTTTGTGAATTTCTTTGACGTTTTGTAAATTTTTTAAACTTTATTGCGGATCTTCAATAATAAACGTGTCTGAAGTTCCAAGGATTTCTCTGAAATTCCGTGAACTCCTCTAAAGTTTGGTGAGCTTCTCTATAGAAGCATGAACTTCTCTAAAGTTTTGTGTTCTTCTCTGAATGTACCTCTTTATGACCCTCTCTGAAGTTCAACGAATTTCTCTAACAATCTTTCGTAAGTTCCGTAAACATCTCTTATATGTCTTTCTAAAGTTTCATAAGCTTTTCTCTGTCATTTTCTCTGAAGTTTTTACGATTTTTTAGCAATCCCGTAAACTTCTCTGAAGTTCCGTGATCTTTTGTAAAGTACAGTGAACTTCTCTAAAGTTTTGTGAACTTTGTTTAATTTCTATATACCCCGCTGAAAATCCGTCAGCATCTCTCAAGTTCAGTGAACTCCTTTGAAGTTTCATGAATTTCTCTGAAGTTTCGAAACCATTTCTGAAGTGTCGAGGATTAATCTGAAATTCCGTGACTATAGTGTCGTGAACTTCTTCAAATTACCTTGATCTTTTTCAAAAGTCCGTGAACCCCTATGCAATAATGCAATTCCGCGAACTTCTCTGAAGTTCAAAGGACTTCTCTACACTTTTGTTTACTTTTCTGAATACCCCAGACCTTATCTGAAGCGAACTTTTCTAAAAATTATCTCATAAGGACTGTATCGATAATAAGTTTCCCACATATTCGTCTTTCAAATCATTTAAAAAAATAATTGTGTAATAAACATTTTATGGACGCCTTAGTCCATTTTTTTTAAACTCCTGCATATTCCCACTCTGGCTTTACCAATCTTCTTGAATACCCTCTTCACATTCGCCCAATAGCGTTCGATGGGACGATGCTGAGGGCAATTTGGCTGATTGATGTCTTTCTCAACGATATCTTTAATCTTTTCCGTGAGCCAATTGAGTGAAATCGGCCGACCATTAATCCGGCCAAAACAGTGGAGGGATTCTACGTGCTTCTGATACTAAAGGTAGCAATTCTTCTTTGCAGACACGCAGATCGATAGATTTCCATATTGTTTCTACCAGTAGTTTGAAAAATTGTAGACTTCATACCGCAGAGACATACTGCTTGCCATACCAGTACTTTTCAACAAAATTTCTCCACTTAAATCAATCTGTCTGCATCGCTTACGCCCTCCCTTACAACGGCATAAAATGATTCTGGACCTGGGAGGATTGTTGAGTCCTTCTTTCCATAGGTCTCGTCGTCAATCAAAATACATGCATCCGGTCGCTGCAAAACTCGCGAATACAATCTCCAGGAATTTTCTACATCTTCAGGTTGTTCCGTTTTTTTGATACAATAAATCATTCGAAGACCGGTTCCCGCCTTATAGACCAAACCACGTATCGACATTGATTAGCTTTTCCGAATTAGAGCTACTTTCTGATCCAGTTTAGGGTTGGAAGATCCAGGTTTTCTGCCTCTTCTTGGCAGTTCATCCAAAGAACAGTGGTCCCCAAAGTTGGTTATTATGGATTTTACACTCGCCTGATGCATTCCTAAGTGCTTCGCCAATTGTTGCAAAGTAACACCCTTTTCACGTAGTCCTGCGTCCAAAACCTTAATTCTCACATCTTATTCAATACGCGACATTTTGAGAACTAAGAATTTAAACCGTGCAAACAAGTGAACAAGCGAAAGAGGGTAGTCAAACGTACAGCATACTATGATGTACATATTAAACCATCACAAATACACGCGTACTACGCAAATGGCCGTGTATAGTTATTTCGATACATTTCTTACTTCTACTGATTGAGCCTCTCTGGAAGTCCTGTGAATTTCCTAACAATCTCTCGTGGGTGCTCTGAAGTTGCGGAGCTTTTTCTCCGTAATCTTCTGTAGTGCACAATGATTCTCTGAAATTCCGTGAACTTCAAGCGTCCGTGATTTTTTGTAAAGTTCAGTGTGAACTCCTTCCAAAGTACCTTGAATTTCTCTAAATTTTCTTGAACTTTGTTGAATTTCCATAAATTTCTCTGAAGACCCATGAACTTCTCTGAAGTTTCTTGGACTCCTTTGTAGTTTCGTGAACTTCTCTGAAGTTTCGAGAACATTTCGAGGATTTATATGATTTATCTGAAATTCTGTGAACTTCTTTATAGACCCGTGAACTTCTCAAAATTACCGTGAACTTCTTTAAGATAACGTGAACTTTTTTGAAATTTCGTGAGCCCTTATGCAGCTCCGTGAAGTTCTTTGAAGTTCCAGGCACTTCTCTACACTTTCGTGTACTTCTCTGAATACTCCTGACCTTATCTGAAATTCCGGGAATTTCTCTAAGAATTATCTTGTAGGGGCTGTATCGAAAATAAGTTATTCACATATTTTCCGTTCAAATTATATAAAACTAGGATATTTTATTCAAACAAATAGATGATTCTATATTGTACGAGGTTGAACTTGAATATTGCGAAGACCGGATGAAGTTAATATGATTTTTTCCACGAAGATGCGAATTTTTTATCGAACACTTTTCATCTAGTTCCGGACAAGTGTTTCATCACATTTTTCTTTTTTTTAGACGCCTTAGCCCAAATTTCTTTTAACTCCTGCAGATGCTCAGCTGCTTAACAAACACAGTCTTTTCGATGGGCCGAAGCTTAGGGCAATTTTGCAGATTGATGTATTTCTCAACGAAATCTATCCCCTTTTCCGTGAGCCAATTGAGAGTTGTTTTGGTGTGATTCGCCGACGCTAGATCCAACGAAAACAGTGGAGTGGTACTATGCCTCTGATAAAAAGGCAAAATGTAAAAAATTTACGATTTCGTACCGCAGGAAAATATGTATTGCCATACCAGCTCTTTTCGACCAAACTTCTACACTTGAATCGACCTGTTGACATCGCTTACATCCTCTCCTACGACGGGAGTGTAATATTGTGGACCTGGAAGGGTATTTGGAGTCCTGCAAAACTCGCGAATACAATTTCCGGGGATTTTCTGCATCTTCAGGTTGTTCCGTTTCTTGATGCGATGAATCATTTCAACGCTGGTTCCCACTTTATTGGCCAAATCACGTATCGACATTGATTTGTTCTTTCGAATTAGCACTTTCTGATCCAGTTTAGGTTTGGAAGATCCAGGGTTTCTGCCTCTTCCTGGCAGTTCATCCAAAGAACAGTGGGCCCCAAACTTGGTTTTTAGGGATTTTACCTTCGCGTACAAAGCGCTTCGCTAATTGTCGCATAGATACACCCTTTTCACGTAGCTATGTGGCCAAAACCTTAATTTCAATGCGTAACGTAATAACGTCTTTTTCCATGCGTGCCATTTTAAAAACTGAAAATTTAAACTGTGCAAACAAGTGAACAAACACAAGATGACAGTCAAACGCACAGCATGCTATGATGAACACATTAAAACTATAAAAAATATACGTGTATAACGTATCTGTACCTGTAAAGCTTATTTTCGATATATTTCTTATTTCTCTGAATATCCATGAGCCTCTCTAAAGTGCTGTGAATTTCTCTAACAATATCTCGTAGCACATTACTAATTATGTTTTTATTGCAAACAGTGTGTCAAATTTAGATTATAATGTTTGAAATTGGAAACCAGCTAGTAAAGTTGGTGGATCCGTTCCTGCCTTGCCTACCCCGCATGGGAATGTGTGGCAAAAGTGTGTGCGTTTGCTTCGAAATATTGCCTGATAAAAGCCTTACGCTCAATTTCTAACTACTTCTATTCAATTTCATAACCTGCGGAGCTGAAGCTATCGATACTTTGTATTCACATCGTTGGTTTTAGCAGAAATTGTTGTACACTACTAGGATCACAAGATGTTGGAAAGATATTTTCAATTACGAAACAAACCTTGTAAGTTCCGTGAAAATCTCTCGTAAGTTCTCTGAAGTTCCGTGAACATTGTTGAATTTCCGTAAACCTCTCTAAAAACCCATGAACTTCTCTGAAGTTTCTTCAACTCCTGTGAAGTTTTGTGAACTTCTCTGACATCCCTTTCACTTTTTTTAAACATTATTTTAAAAAAAAACTTTTTTGAGCGTATCTGAAAATCTGACATGTCGAAAACGTTTCTTAAGTTCCGAGAATTTTCATGAAATTAAGTGTTTTTTTCTAAATAACCGTGAACTTCTTTAAGATTCCTTGAACTTATTTCTGCAGTTCTGTGAACGTCTCTAAATTCAAAGGACTTCTCTACATTTTCGTGTACTTCTCTGCATATCCCTGAACTTATCCTAAGTTCCGTCAATTTCTCTAAAAAATGTCTCGTAACCACTAGGAAAAATATTTGGTTTAATTGTGGCACCAAGAGGTGCCAATAGGTTGGTATTTCAGTCAGGTTTATGAAACTTCCTTTCTAGCTTGAATTGCTTGCTCTCAACTTAGTGTTCTTAATGCACTAAATGCAGTTATTAATTAAGAGCTTTCGATGCCAGGTACCTTTTTTGCATTAATATGATTTTGCAGCAAGTACAATATGACCAGAGAGTCGAGAAATTTTCCTTATCGAAAATTCCTATACCAGACCGGGAATCGAACCCAGCAATTTCCAGCATGGTGTTGCGTCATAGCCGCGCCTTTGCCAACTGAGCTAAAGGAGGGCCCTAAGGAGGGATTTCTGACCATACTGGCACCTAAACGAGACCCTGCGGGATCCGAGTTCCTCCGGGAGAGTGGCCAGATTCAAATCTTTTCAAAAACGTGGCTTGCGATATAGTAAAGTTATATTAAACTCGAGTTATTAGTACGAGACACTGAAGAAGTCTGCAACATTGCAGACGGAACACGCGTATCTGTGGAAAATACTAATTTTTCTCTTCTCTATTTCTAGTAACAAGCTATTCCACCAAACAGCTCTAAACTTCTAGGATCCATCAGTGTTTTACTGCTTGGGAAGCCTGACTAAAATATGAAACCTATTGGAAGCTCTTGCTGCCATAATAAAACCAAAAAAAGCTTTCCTAAAACTTTTATAAAACTTAATAAAGCTGGATGTTTTTGGTTTTTATCGTTACATAGTAACCTTTCAGGCGTTCAAAGATCTAAGGAAAGTTCTTAGTTAATATGTTCTTAACACCTCACAACAATCAGAAATTATTTTGAAGACCTGATCAAAAATTCAATTCACGTCTCTCAGATTTTTATGATAACAAGTCGGTCAGAAACTATTATAAAGCCCTTCATGATGTCAAAGATCTTGGGAAAGTTCTCTGGATATATTTTCAAGACTTCAGGGTGAACAGCTATTAATTGGACTATAGTGTTCTAAACATCAATCTCAGATACTCTTTCATGATACCAGATAACTGCGAATTTATTTTAACAACTTTATCTCTCTCTGTCTCTCTCTCTCCCTCTACAAAAAATAAGCTTGTATTAAGCGTTAGGCTTAATGAACAGTTCGAATTGCCGGGTTTTGGAGTTACTATTCCAGTTAGCCTGAACCTTTTCGTTTTTCCAGTTCCTTAGTTCCATTTTTAAAGCCCAAGAAGATAATCCAACAAATGGTTCGGGCCCTATAAGTTTCATGGATGACCCTAATTTTGCCAACTGATCAGCTTTTTTGTTTCCTTCAATTTCGCAACGACCATGAACCCACCAGAGGTTAAACATATTACGACAGAACAATTGCTTTTAAAAACATATCCACACCAGTTTAGATGTGAATGCTTTTGACTTTAAAGAATTCAGAGCTGCTTGGCTATCTGAACAAATGCATGTGTTTTCATTTTTAGAATTTCTGTTCATGCAGATTGATGCCTATTCCAGTATGGCATATATTTCAGCTTGAAGAACTGTGGGATATTTTCCCATTGCCACATAAAAGTTTATCCCAGGATTAGTTATACCAGCCCGTACCAAATTATCTTGCTTTGAACTATCTGTATAGAAGACTCTTGAGCCCGGCTGAAAACCCGGTTCTCTTTTATCCCAATCAGAACGAGTAACTGCATGGACTGTTAATTTATGATTGAAAGAGTTTCTCCTAAGCTACAACCCAGGAAAAGAATAAGCAATTCCAAAGCGTCTATACGGCAGCCTATCAAGCAATTAAGTCGCCTTAAATGCAACATAAATGCCGCATTTGGCCCGATATACGGCTGCTTTACTGCAGTGCTACGGCATGCTTCATTAATGCTATTTTGCATTCGAAATACTTATTAAAGGCTATATGACATTTAAATAGCATTTGAAATTCACATTAACAACAGATAACATTCAAGATGCTGATATAATGCTATTAGCATCTGAAATGCAGATTTAGGGTTGATTTACTGCATATGCTAATGGTTATTGGTAACATGGGTATCTTCACTTATCAATGTTAAAGGACTTATCGAAAACTCTTTTATAATACTCAAGTGTCCAATGAAATCTCCATCAAAGAAGTTCACGGACCGTTTGAAACATTTATTTCCTCTAGGATAAATAAATGTAAAGGAAGAATGTTGAGCAAAGCATCTAGTGCATTCGGAACAGTACTATGCATTGCCCCTGTCATAGACACTGTTGTGACGCGTAAGTGACGTGTCATTCTTTCAGTTTTAGTCGACTAATGCAGTGCCGCAGCGTCGTTGCAATGAAGGGTCGCGTCGTGACATAATCTATCTACTAATTATCAAAGTCGTCGAAGGCATCAAATCAAAAAACAGTTCGAATCCTGTCGGTTCAAAAGACATGAACGGCATCATTCCAAGCGACGAACGTCCCCGGCTGGTATCGTGCCTGTTGCGTCACATTGTTTCGATCCTCCGTACGCACTCTCGAACTCGAACCTTTTTGACCGCAAAATTCCTCTATGTTTCCCTCAACTAACCCTCTCCTCCCTCAACCCGGAGCCCACTTTTTTCTCAACATCACCTTTATGATTGCCTTCCAACTGTAGAAAATCGCGTCGTCGTCGTCGTCGCTGCCGTGGTGAATGTCGTAAAGACACACTCATAATAGGTAAAGGTAGCACAGATCACTCCAGCCAACAACATTGCAATTAGAATTTCTTACGCATTTCTTTTTCTTTGCTTCTGTCTTCTGCCGCAGACGCGAAGATAAGTTGTCGATCGTAAATGGGGATCGCACCACTACCACCTCATGCTCGAGTGAGTGATGGGTGAGTTCCGACATTCCAAACCTTGAAATGCGTGAGTTACTCCACACGCACACTTCGCTCACACAGAAATGCGATCGCTGTTGCTGTTGTTGTTGTTCTGTGTTGGGACGTTGAGGTCCTATCCCGAAGCCATCGAATGTTTGAGCTCCTAAACGAATCACATTTCTCATGCGGAATGTATCACTCATGCTAGTAATTACGGCTCAAATGGGGGCATAAAACAAAACAAAAAGCGAATCTTGTTTTCACAAGTATCATCACCATCCCACCGGGAAAGTAAAGCATCGGCGACGAGCCAATAATCGCCGAAAGTGCAATCCGCCACGCATCTCCTCTCGCAAGCATCGCAAGATTCGCGAAAGGGAGGATCCGAACACGTTTTATCAATATTCATCATCACGATCACGCCAAACAGTCTCAATGACCCCGGGCGACACTTGAGCAGCGAGCAGCGCATCATCGCCACAATAACAACAACAACAGCAACCTCTGGGAGTCCTCCGCTCCCCCGTCGTCCGGTCCGACCGCTGCTGCACGGGATCATCAGGAGAGAGAGAAAGAGAAATGACCACATCGCTAAACGATCACCATTATTTTCGCATAAAATTTCAAACCCCTACTGGATTTTGCATTTTGCTGCCGTCCGTTGCCCGGTTTCCTCCTCATCCTCATTGTTTGATCCGCGGTCGTGGTCAGCCGAGATTGTGCTTCCTTGAGGAAATATAATCTTCTACCGAAGAAGGTTTGTAATCGGCGAGCGAGGGAGGAGGAAGGGGACGTTTGGCAAATCAACGCAACCATAAACTTGTGATGCTCGCTACCGCGCTTCTACTCCAGAATCGTATTGGGTGGACTTTTTTTTTGTGGACTTGCGAATTTGCTGAACGAACTCTTGAAACTATTTTTCGAAGAGCCTAGCGATGTTGTACACAGTTTTAGAGATTGTATTTTATAGAAAAGGGCATGTAAAGGGTGCCACACATCACTTGGCATTACGGGAAAAAACGCTGTAGAAATTTGACTGATAGTTGACTGATCCTTTTCAAACTTTTAGACAATAAAATATAACCCATTAGTAAGTTTTTGGCAAATTTATTTCATGCAACTTCAAAACCATAACGAAACGCTCGAACCTTACGCTTAACTTCACTCATTAGGTTCTGAACAATATCTGGCTGCAGCTTCTTCTGTATGGAAACCCACTTTTTCTTCAAGTCTTCCTCAGATTTGACCTCCTTGGAATGCTTCCGTAGTGTCTGCTTCATAATAGCCCAGTATTTTTAGATGGGCCTTAGTTCCAGTGCGTTGTGGAGGTTCATGGCCTTGGGTACGAAAGTGACCCCTTCGGCTTCGTACTACCTCCAAGACAACATTTGAATAGTGGCACAGAAGCTAGATCCAGCCAGTAGACTGTAGGGCCCTCGTGTTGCTTCAACAGAGGAAACAGGCGCTTCTGTAGACACTCAATCATGTATCTCTTGGCAAAATTTGAAAGTTTCTGCTTCCTTACTTCCTCCGGAACATCGAACTTTGTAACCTTCGCTATAGAACGAAGGGTCAGCAATTGAAGGATAATCTCTCGTGTTGCCGATCTAGTTCGAAAAAGATCGCGGGAAAGTTTCCGATAAGTTCAACTGAAGACACCTTCCCTAATCTGAGGATCACGGTTTCATGACACTCTTGTTTGAACCGCAGATCGCAGATGGAAGTTTGTGTCCTCAGCCGAACTTATCGAAATTTCCCACGATCTTTTCGAACAAGATCGACAACACGAGAGATTATCCTACAATTGCTGGCCCTTCGTTCTATATCGAGGTAGCCAGAACTCTCTTCTTTCTCCGCTTTCCCGAAGATTTTTGGGCTCGACCTTAGGAGACATTGCACAAGGCTGAGGGCGTTATTCTCCAGGCATTACTTGTTTATAGCAAGATCGGACAATGGGAATGTTGGCATAGATTCTTGCGTATTACAATTAGGTCTAATTCGATTTGTTTACCTTAATTATAACGCAACATGGAGCGAAGGCTACAACTTGTGCTAGGCGGTGAAGTACAGTGGCCCCGGAAGCTGTCGGATGAGATAATGAGGCTTCGTCAGCATCTGGGTGTACAGTTTCCGGTCCCGTGACTTTCCCTCCGTATTTTACCATTCGTCACGATTTGCAGCCTTCTGCACTTTGGACGTATGCAGTCCCTCCCGGTTCTTGGCTCTCTGAACGAAAGACTAGGAGAGAGTCAACTTTCTTTTTGGCCACATCCCTGTCTATCCATTAGGATTCCGCTTAAACGCTGTCAAGCCACGCTTGTGATCCTGATCACTAATAGAACATCCATTCTGGCCGCATTTCTACTTCCGTTCGTTCCTCAGAGTTTCGTAGTAACGTTTGATAACAAGACTTACCGTTGACTGCAGGATTCCTACTTGTCTAAAGATGTCCCGATGAGAGATTTGAGGATTTTGCTGGTGCTTGCGTAAAATCAATTCAGGAAGTTGCTCTTCGGGTGAGGTCATTTTTTCCAATTTTCGAAAAACCGACAGCGATAAAAATACAACAAAAAAAAACACTCTAAACTACTTCTTCCCAAATAGTCAAGGGAAATTACCCACTGGGTAATTTTCTACAGGGTTTTTTAATTGATGCAATTTGATATGCGACACCCTTTAAGCTCTTCTTGTATACAGTTTTGGAGATTGTATTTTATAAAAAGGGCATATACTATACTTAAGTAAGGTCTGTATCCGCAATAATCCGGACACCTCAAAACATGAATAAAACATAAATTTCGCATTATCTTTCCGTCGTAGTTGTTTTTTTTTTTTCAGATTCATGGGATGTGTTTTAACAATTCTTGAAGACAAAACATAGTTATTCGGTATTTGCATAAAATTTTCGATTTTTGCACTTAACTCCGTCGATCAGGGCTTGTACAGACTCTTCAGAAATCGTAGAAGCCGTCTTTGTCCAAATTTGCTGGAAGTGTTTGATGTCTTTGATTTCTTGCTTCTTTCCAGAAAGCTTCCGCTTCATTAGAGCCCAATATCTCTCGATTGGTCGTAGCTCTGGGCAATTTGGCGGGTTTGAGGTTTCTGGTACAATGTTCACTTGATTTGCTTGATACCACTCCATCACAGTTTTAGCATAGTGGCATGATGCCAAATCGAGCCAGAACAAAGGTTTTTCTTAGTGACTTTTGATGAAGGGTGGCAATCGCTTCTGCAGACACTCTTTCTGATAGATCTCCTTGTTGGTTGTGCCTGTAGTGACGACGATTAACTTTTTGCCACTCGTGCAAATTGCTTGCCACACAAGGTCTTTTTTGGCAAATTTCGATGCCTTCTTTGTTCTGAACTGCTCTAGCATTTCTGGCCATAGCAGAATAAAAAGCCAGCCTTGTAAGTTTCTTGAAAACCTCCAGGACATAAGTTTCATCGTCCAGAACTTTGTCAAATATTCGCAGTACAAACGTCGAGCCCGTGATTTTGCTGCCAAGTTCTGTTTGTCGTTGCGATTTTGAACTATTTTTACTTCATACGACTTAAGTCTCAAACGTTGTTTTGATTTTTGGACAAAACCAGGCTACATCCCTATTTTACGAGCCACCGTTCGAATGGAGAGATTTGGGTTTTTCGTTGATATCCTTTTCACCTTTCGGTCCATGAACAGAATCAGCGCGTCCAATGTTTTTGTCACTTCTCGGTTTCCTCTCCACCGTCAAACGTTCCGAAAATGATTTGAGCACATCGTGAACAGTAGATTTAGGCAAATCCAATGTTTTTGCAAGGTCCCGTATTGACAAGTCAGAATTTGCCGTACGCCCGTACAAAATTCGCTCGCGCACTTGTTTTTCTTTCGACGCCATCCTGAATACTAAACATGAAATGTAAACATCAATCATAGTCGTTTTCATCATAGACTCTCAGCTATACCTCAGTGAAATTTTTCATTCCTACGTGCAATATTTCAAAAGTTGCAATGATTTGAAGGTGTCCGGATTAATGTGGATACAGATTTTGAAATTGCATCGACTTTTACTGAACTTGCTTGTATTTACAGAACATCAAGAACTTGAAATTTGTTATGATTTACGTCCTCAATATCAGTAGTGTCTCGTCGGCATGTTCAACCTATTCATAGATCATGCAGTCGGTAGATTTTAATAACATTTAGATTACTTTATAAAATGAGAAAGCACCGTCTTAAACACATGAACCATCATAACAAGACGATATGTTGTCGTTTGCATTAATATCGAACACAACGATTCGCCAAAAGGTAGGCTCAGTAGATTCACGTTATTGACACACGGTTCGATTTGGTGAGTTTGTTCCAGTATTATTTTATCTTTGTAGCTTTTCCGTCTATTGCTTGGCTGGAGAACCTCAGCATCATGTGATCTATACTAAACTGTCTTCCGAGGAGGTCTCTGATTCACAAATTCTCGAAACTGACTGGAGTCAGCAAATAATGAGAGATGAAAGTTGCTGGGTCGGGAGGTAAGCATTAAGGTGGTTGAAAATATTTATTAAGCTTCTAATTGTCCTAACTTTTCAAAATGTTGGGACAAAATAATAAAATAATGTATCTTTATCATTGTTGCATACTCAACACAATAATGATAAATTGCAGGACAGAAGAATTGAGATTAAAATGTTTCACAACATTCGATTGTTATTTAGGAAGAGACATACCGTTGTATGTATATTGCTTTGTATGCAACAAAAATACATTCAATCATGTCACATGTTGCATCTATCGGAGAGAGACAATGTTTTGTTTTATCCTTCTTCTTTTTTTGCCTATTTTATTCTTTCTTTCTTTTGCTTTATATGTATATGGCTACTGATATTGATTCAAAATTGAGTCGCGTTCAATTCAACAGTGAAGAAAGCAAAGTTACGCATGGACTGCGTGAAATTGTTTAATATTTGAGTAAATATAAGTATGAGTGACATTAACCCATATCTACTATTTTCCTTCGTCTATTTGTAACTCCACTTTTTGATCTTCTAAGTTGAATTTAACTTAAGTTTGAATCGATCTAAGTTATTAAAAAGGACAAAGAAAATGTGTCCGAAAAAGTGCGAAACGGATTGCGTTCCGGGAAGGGGGGTCTGGAGTTGTAGCTTGGGTCAAATTCAGTCTGAAAACATTTGGGTTGACCAACTGTTGCGACACATCACGAACTCTCACCCGGAGTGTGACAATGTGTTATAGTTGGGAAAAGGAGATTCCCGAAGATCAAATCAACTCTCGTGGTAAGTAAAACGCACAAAAGGTGAAGTAGTGGTAACTGTGAGAATGTCAAACCTGTATCAAAATTTGTAATTGTTTTTTTTTTTCGATAACACAAAGTTAAGATATGTAATCAACAATAGTTATCGAATATTTTGGGAGTTCAGCCGATAATATGGGATAATTTGAGGTGTTCTATGTCATCCAAACTTTTCTTGAGTTAAAAACCTAGAAACTACAATTGTGTCTAAAGATTTTTCGACTGTACAAAATTGCGATATGTATTCAACCATGTACATTGAACCTTCAGGAAAGTCAAAAGATATTATGGGACAATCTAGGTCATTCTAAAAAAGCCTCGCAGCTGAAAAAGCTACAGTTACAATTGGTCGGAATTCTTCCAAATCGCACCAAGCGCCTTTCGAAAATCATCAGGTTTTTCCGATATATTCAAACAGAACTTTTAAATTTGAAAATGAACCAAACCAGTGGTTCTTGAAGTTTGTAACCAATAACCAATGTAAGTGATCCATCTCCATGTTGCACCAAAAATAAATCGATAAGGACTGTATCAGATCAGTTACGAGGAATTGCGCATATATTGCTTGGTACAATCTGGCAGAACCCCGACCAATTATAGATCCTAAGTTCTGAACTGCATAATAGTTTGGATGACCTAGAACCCTACCCGAAGATCCAGTGAGCATGGTTGAATACATATCGTAAATTTTTTGTAGCGTTAAAAAACTACAGTCAAAATTGCAGATCCTAATTTTTGAATAACTGACTCAGAACATCCCAGATCATTTCATAATACCTGCTGACCTTCCAAAAGACTCCGGATAAACATGGTTGAAATATCGTAACTAAGTATAGCCAAAAAAGCTACAGGTACAAATATAGATCCTAAGTTCAGTACTCCAGGACAGGTTGAATGACTTAGAACATCTCAGATTATCTTCTAAAGTAGGTTACTCTTCCATAATCAATGAACATAGTGAAATACATATACATGAGAACACCTTGGACATCAGAAAAAGCTACAGTTTCAGTTGTAGATCCTAAGTTATGAACTAATGAACAGTCTGGTATGACCCAGAACATCCCAGATTTCATCATAATGTAGGTTAACCTTCCAGAAGATCCATTGAACATGGTTCAATGCATTTCGTAAACTTGTCTAGCCTAAAAACTATAGTTACAACTGCGCATGTCAAGTTTTGAGCTCCAGGACTGTTTGGATGACCTAGAACATCCCAGATTATCTCATAATGTCTGTTGTTTTTTAGCATTTAGGGCAACATGACATAACATACATTATCTGGTATACCGGTAGATTTAACCTACGGTAGTCGAAGCTCTTCCACCGTTATGACTTCTGCAAATCTCTTCGCTGATTTTTTCCAACGCGTTTTTAAACTCGATCACACGCCTCCGCCGCAGCAATGTGACCCAGCTATTGCAGTTTTCAGAGATATTAGATCCCGAAAGTCTCCATTTTGCATTCCCCTTAAGGGCCATGAAGGGCCGTGTCAACACTCGCATGCTCTCCCTGGTCGCTTTCCAGCTTGCATAGATAACCATGGGATTACTATAGCGACTATTCCACGTGGGCTTGCATAGCGGCTGGAGGGGGACGCAACAGAATGGAGGGAATACCTCAGGAACGACTAAACCCCAGGAGAAAGCGAATCCATTTGCTAGAGGTGGCCTAGTGAGGTCCCCACCACGTAAAGCGGTGAGATTTGGCGTGTCCGACACTTGCGGAAATGACACGACATCGGAAACAGGTGTCAGCTAGGCGTGGCCATGGATGGGCCAGGACTTATCCAGGTCATGTATAGGATGCGGGAAACCCTTCCTAAAATAGTGGAGGTGTCCGAGCAGTTAGATGCGATAATTGACATAACGTCATCACGCAACAACTTTGCTAAGGACTTAAAACTTAGCCTCCTCAGGCTACGCATGACAGGGCACGCTGCATGAAAGGATAGAAAAGAGCTAGAATCCAAGCTCTTAGCCGAACAAAGTGCTAGCAGCCACGGAGAGGGCGAGGAAGATAGCCTCGAAGCACACTCAGACGGAAGAGTTCTTCACAGTGGGAGACTCCACCCCATCTATCATGGGGGTAGGGACCACCAAGCGGACTAGGCAGCCCCCTATTAAGAAGCGGATGGTAGCTGACGCCACTGTCAGACCAAGACCTATGCAAACGTGGCGGCGGGGTCAGAGAATCCATCTTCGCGACCAGCTCCGGCTGGCCGTAAAGAGAGAGGCCATGGCACCAAGCCCAGCGCTAAGGACGCGACGCTCAGCTCGAGAGTTGTCTCAAGTGCCGAATGAAGGCCGAGCGGTAGGGCCCCATTAGCAATAATAAGCACGGGGGCAGATGCCCCCCAAGCGGGGCAGGGAGAGCCACTGTACTAAGGTCCGAAATAGAATGGAAATAAATCGTAGAAATTGTCAAGCAACAGGTGGCCCGTATGGGTAACCGCAGTGAGACCCTCATCGTCAAGACCGAAGCGTCGAAGTACCCCGAGGTCTTGAAAGCGATGCGCGTGAACGCTAAATTGGCGGACCTATGTGCCGATGTGCAGAGTATACGCCGTACCGCACCGGCGAGATGCTCCTAGAGCTGAGAAAGACGACAGAGCTAAAGGGTCCGGATTATAGAAATCTGGCAAAACAGGCCTTAGGTGAGGTTGTGGAGGTACACACCCTCGTCTAATAGGTGATGATTTAGTGCAAGAATTTGGATGAGATAATCGAGGCAGGCGAGATCTCCACGGCACTGACGGAACAATGCAAGGTAGAGGTTGCCGCCGCAGAAATACGACTGCAGAAGGGTACACTCGAGACCCAGGTGGATACAATGAGGACGTGGACACGGCAATAAAAGTGACGAAGGTGAAAGTGGGATGGTCGATATGCCTGCAACAGCCGCCGAAGATACCTTGAGAGCGGAAACATGTTCTGGGAATGTAAAGGCCAAGATAGGAACAACGTGTGCAGAAGGTGTGGCAGCACAAGCCATAAGGCGCGGGACTGCAAATATCTCCCCAGATGCTTGATGTTTGCTGGGAAACCAGACGATAAGCACGTCAGGGGGTGTCGCCGAGCCGCTAAGGGTATACCAAAAAGCCAAGCGTAGTGTAGGTAACCCAACTCAACCTGAACCACTGTGAGTCCCCCAGCAACTGCTGTGTCAGACAGTTCGCGAGTCGGGATCAGATATCGCCATAATATCCGACTCATACCGCATCCCAGCCGGCAACGGCAATTGGATTGCGGGTAGGTCCAATATGGCGGCATTATGGACGATGAGCAAGTACCCGGTTCAGGAGGTGGTATCTACCACAAATGTTGACTTCGTAGTTGTAAAAGTGAATGGAGTGTTCCCCTGTAGCTGCTACGCACCAGAGCAATCACCAGAGCTGCTGCAGGTGCTCGTTGTGAGACTCTTTCCAAGCCACCACTCCAGCGTTCCAGTATCCCAGGCCACCGGATGATCTGGTGATTCGATATCAGGCAGCGTTCTCTGTACTGATTGATAGACTCACTGAATCGCTCTTCATGTAACTTTATTTCGGCCAGACGGTGGACCTCAGTTGTTCTTGGCCTCGGAGGGGTATTTAGGATCATCCTGAAGAAAGTATTCTGAACATGCTGAAGCTTCAGGTGATGTGTGTTTGCGCAGCTCTTCCAGACTGGCATGCCGTATTCGATGACTGGGAGTATGATGTGCTTGTGGACAGCAAGCATGTTTTTCAGGGAAATTGTAGACCTTTTGTTAATCAATCGATACAGTTGCTTCAACAGAACATTGCACTTTGTGACAGTTTTGTCAACCTGAGTCCTGAAAATCAGCTTGCTTTCCATTCCACCTTCAGGTTTATTTTACAATCCTCAGGCGGAACATGTTTGGGATAATTGGAGTGTGTAAAGAGGATGATCTGGGCCTTCGCTGCGTTGATACAGATCTTTCATTCAGTGAAGTATTCGGAGAGGACCTTCAAGCTTCGTTGCAGTTTCGCGGTAAACGCTCTTGTTACCCTACCATTATGGACGACTGCGGTATCATCGACAAACAACGACAAAGATCCATTTTCAGAGAGCGGGGGTAAGTCCGAGGTCTGAAAAGGTTGAACAGAAGTGGACGATCTCTTGTGAATTGGAAACTACCCAGCGAAATACGGAATGTCCAGTCCGACGAATAATTTTTGATTTTCATCACCAGGAAGATGGGAAGATTGTATTGTTTTAGCTTGTACACCAGTTCATCATGCCAGACGTTATCAAAAGCCTTATCGATGTCGAGAAGTGCCGTTGGAGATGATTTAAATACAGACTTGTTCCGTCTGAGGATGTAATGACTCGATTAAGTTGGTGAATTGTTGAACTCGAGCAAGATGTTCAGCTCGTCGGAATATGAAAGAAGCCGTCGAGAGGTCGCTTTCTCAAACAGCTTGGATAATCCTGAGATAAGGCTGATTGGTCTATAGCTCATGGAAAACGAAGTATATTTCCCTGGTTTCTTGATGGTTTCTTTGGCTGACTTCCAACACGGGGGGAAGTCGCTAAGTCTCAGGCATTGGTTGAAAATCAACGTCAGATGAACGTGAAACTTGGACTTCGCGATGTTATCGAAACCTGGGGCCTTCATGTTCTTAGACGCATTGATATAGGTCAACAATTCGTCAGCTGAGTTCTCCAACTCTTCCGAGAAGTCGTTGGGACTTGGGTGGATGTTGTTTACAAGCTCGCTAACGGCATCTTCGTGCGGGCTGACGATGTTTTGTCCAAGATTGTGGGAGCTGACGAAGTGTTGACCTATATAACCAGCCATTTCTGCAGGAGTTATCAAGTGATCCTTAGAGCCATTGCTGTCTAGTGGAATCAACGGTGCAATGGGCTTTGGTTTAGTTTTCAAGATTGTTGACAACTTCCAAAACGGCTGGAAATTCAAACCGCCCTTCGATTCTGCTACCGGGAGAGCTAGCCAAACACGCGGTATCCGAGCGAACCGAAGCCGTGGCCAAGTAAACCAGCTTCATGACGGAATGAGGTGGTGGCAGTAGCTGTTTCCTTGAATCCAAATTGGACCTTTTCAAGGCCACCAAAACAACTGGAATGAAAGTTGACATGTCTTTGGGAATGCTTGGGGGCTTGGTTTCGGGGTGGTCGATTGCGAAAAATATCTTTCGTGTGCCGAAGCCGTAATATTTTCGACATTTGCACATTTGGCAGTGTTGTAAACACATAGGCCTAGTAGAAACCGTATGCAATTGGAGGTGAATGAAACCAGCCTCTTGGGTAAAAGTGTCCCAATTACCTTATAACCCATTCGCACTACAAGGTGTGATATAGAGTATCTTGATATCATATGGCATACATATTGTTTCCAGTAATATCAAGACGTTTGAATGTAGATATCAAGACAGGCTAAATTAAGGTATAATTAAGGTTGTACTACGAACGTTTAGTGTATGGGAATTAGATTTGGAACGAAATTAATTTCGGCCACTCTTTAAACAATCAAGCTATCTAGATTGCACATTGTCCTACTTCACCTTTGCACACAACCCCATTTTGCTGTACCTTGTAGTTTGTATACTTTTCTACTAAACTTCAGGGAGATTTTCAGTTCCTTCCTGATTTTCAAGAATCAAGAAATTTTCGGAACATCACGAAAGCTCTCTAGCACTTCTGGATAGTTCCAACTAAACTTTCTACAAAAGTTCAAAATAAACTTTTGGGAACTTTCCCCCGGAGCTTCTGGGAAGTACTCTCGTGAACTTCAGAGGAGTTCTTCCTGAAATTTTTGAGAAAGTCTTTTTTGATCTTGCAGGTAGTGCCCTCTCTGGTAAGTTTCTGCCCGAAATTTGAGGAAGTTTTTTTTCCACAGCTAATTTTTTTAAACCTCTCCCATCCTGAACTACGAGGAAAATTTTATTGAAATTCGGGAAAATCCTCTCCATAATTTCTAGGAAAATTTTCTTGTATTTGTTCTTGAAGTTTTTTCCTACTGAGAAGTCCTTTTCTGAATTTTTAGGGAAGTTTTCTCCTGAACTTCGGGAAAGTTTGCTCCTGAACTATTGGTAAATTTTTGCTCAAATTAGTGTGAAGTTTTTTTCTATTCTTCAGAGAGGCTTCTTCCTGAATTTTGAGAAATCCTCATTCGTAGATTCTGTTCTCTTCTGAGCTTTGGGAAAGCTGTCTAGCACTTCTGGGAAGTTCCAACTAACCTTTTGAGAAGTTTCTTCCGGAACTTTTGGGAAGTCCTTTTCTGAATTTCTGAGAAAATCCTGCTTGAACTACGAAAGAGTTCCCCCATACTTCTGGAAAGTTTCTTCCTGATTTTCAAGAATCAAGAAATTTACATTCTCAAATTCTGGAGGGTTCGATTTGAAACCTCAGGAAAGCTGTCTTGCAATTCTGGGTATTTCCAAATAAACTTTCGGGAAGTTCCAAATATACTATTGGGAAGTTTCCCCCTGGAACTTTTTGGAATAAGGGGAATTTTTTTATCCATAGCTTGTTTTTTTCTAAACTTGTTCCGTCCTTAACTGTGAGGAAAATTTTATTGAAACTTCGGGAAAGTCCTTTCCAGAATTTCTAGGAAAATTTTCTTAAACTTGTTCTTGAAGTTTCTTCCTGAACTTCTGAGAAATCCTCTTCGCAACTTTTAGGGAAGTTTTCTCCTGAACTTCGGGGAAGTTTTCTCCTGAACTATTGCGAAATGTTTGCACAAATTAGTAGGAAGTACCCACAATGCTTCTGAAAAGTTTTTTTCTATTCTTCAGAGAGGTTTCTTAATGAATTTTAAGAAATCCTCATTCTGAAATTCTGTTCTCTTCTGAGCTTTGGAAAAGCTCTCTAGTACTTCTGGGTTGTTCCAATTAAGCATTCGGGAAGTTCCAACTTAACTTTTGGGAAGTTTCTTCCGGGACATCTGGGAAGTTCTCTCGTGAAGTTCAGAGGAGTTCTCTCCTGAAATTTTTGACAAATTCCTTCTTGATCTCTCTCTCTCTCTCTCTCTCTCTCTCTCTGGTAAGTTTCTTCCTGTAATTCGGGGAAATTTTTTCCATATATTGTTTTTTCTGGACCTGTCCCGTCCTGAAATGCGTGGAAAATTTAATTGAAACTTTGGGAAAGTCCTCTCCAGAATTTCTAGGAAAATTTTCTTAAATTTGTTCTTTAAGTTTCTTCCTGAACTTTTGAGAAGTCCTTTTCAGGAAGTTTTCTCCCAAACTTCGGGTAAGTGTGCTCCTGAACCATTGGGAAACTTTTGCTCAAATTAATGTGTAGTACCTCCAATGCTCCTGGAAAGTTTTTTTTCCAATGCACCTGGAAAGATTTTCAAGAATCACGAAATTCTCATTCTTAGATTCTGTAATGTTCGATCCGAAACATCAGGAAAGCTGTCTTGCAATTCTGGGTATCTCCAACTAAACTTTCTGTAAGTTTTAACTAAAGTTTTGTAGTCCTCCGGAACTTGTGGGACGTCTTTTCGCGAAGTTCATAGAAGTTCTTTCCTGAACCTTTTTAAAAAAAAATACTTCTTGATCTTACAGGTAGTGTCCTCTCTGATAAGTTTCTTTCTGAAACTCAGAGAAGTTTTTTTTTCCATAGCTTAGTTTTTTTAAAAGCTGTCCCGTCCTGAACTGCGAATAAAATTTTATTGAAACTTCGGGAAACTCTACCCCATGATTTCTAGGATAATTTTCTTAGATTTGTTCTTGAAGTTTCTTCCTGAACTTCTTAGAAGTCCTTTTCTGAATTTTTAGCGAAGTTTACTCCTAAACTATTTGGAAATTTGTGCTCAAATTAGTAGAAAGTACCCCGAATGTTCCTGGGAAGCTTTTTTTTTTCTACAGAGAGGTTTCCTCCTGAATTTTGAATTCTGAAATTCTGTTCTCTTCGGAGCATTGGGAAAGCAGTCTAGTTTTGGGAAGTTCTGTCTTGAGCTTCAGAGAAGTTCTCTCCTGAACATCAATGACGTATCGTCCTGAGGAAATTTGTTCCTGATTGTTTGATAAATTAAAGGTAGTGCGCTCCCTGGTTGGTTCCAGTCTTAAATTCGGGGAAGTTTTTTCCTGAACTTTTAGGAAGTTCCATCTTAAATTTCTGGGAAGAACTCCAAAATCTATGGTAAGTTCCAATCTTCCAAGAAGTCCTCTTTCCTAAACTTCTTCCTGAAGCTCTGATAAGTCTTCTCCTGATTTTCAGAAAGTTCTCACCAGAACTTCGGCAATGTTTGGTCCTGAATTTTTGGAGGTTATTCTTCTTTGAACTATTAGGAAGTGCTCACTATTCTTCCGAGAAGTTTCTGCCTGGCCATTACATAAATTCTTTTTTTCGAGGATTAACCTTAAGCACCTCTAGCATTAACCTTAAAATAATTGATGTAGATGCGAATTACAACTTGGCTCAGTAGAGTTGATTCGATTGAGGCTGTTTAAATATATGAACTTTTAAAATAATAATCTTTAAGGCGATAGCAAAAACCTACAGCCATCCTCAAATAAGTACATAAAGCATAGAACTAGGTGACAAGTACAATTGGCATCGAATTGGGTGTTGTAAGAATAGGAGCATTTTTTCTTAAGCAGAACAAAACACAAGATTTTAGGAAACATTAATATGCTTTGAAAACTTTTCAACAGTATTCCCTCACTGTGACAGTAGCCTCCAAGGCACACAATCTGAATGACAAGTGTAATTGATACTCACCAACAACATTCAGGTCAAATCGTCGTATTCCAGCCGCATTGCAACAGCCAGTGACCGCAGGGAATGACAAAACTATGCACCGGCCCACTCCTCGGAGGCTGTTTCTACTACCGCACCCATACATTGACTAACCAACTCACTCTGGACGACAATAGCCGCATAATCACGCGCGAAAAGCATCCATCGTCATGACAAAATTCCTCACGCAATTTTTCTCGTCACTTTCTCGATCTTGCAGCTTCCAGGTAGCGGGCATCAACATCTACGATCTACCCACTGATTGCAGGAAGCGACCGCCACAGAATCATCAACCTTTCTGCTCATTATCACTACCCTCTGTGTGTGTATATTTCTATATTGTATACATATGACATACACTCGGCTCACTTTGTCGTATGTTGTTTCTTTCCTCTTCACAACACAACCGCAACAAACATCATCGAGGATCAAGTTTGATGGCCCCAACGCAACGGATGACGGGAGCAAAGACGGGGCAAAAATAAACACACCTGTGTTTTCTGCTGCCGTGGGTTTCTCGATTCACCAACAGATCAAAACTTTCCGTTTTAAATGTGTGCGAAGGAAATTCCTCCTGTCGTCACACACACATTCGCAGCAAGTTTGACAGGTTGAATATGATCACTTGAACGGGACACTTCAGCATACGATCGATTCGATTCTATGCTGGCTCTCGATGGAAAATAGAACATTCTCAGTAGCCTTTTGTGAATCAACACAGTTTCGATATAACAAATTCGCGAAAATGCATCAAACTAGCCCCCAAACAAGTGCTTGCACAATATTTCCCAACCGGGATCGCACTCACACACACAAGCATACCGTCACCACGGGACTGTTGAAGGAACTCAGTAACGTTTCCAAAACACCACACTACCACAACGATCCGCCAAAAGAAGTGTCAGAGTGAGAAAGATAATAACACATTCCAGACCATTTTCCAAAACATCAATTTTCATCCATTTCCACCGAATGCACGTCGATCCCCCGACGGGATCATTGATCAACGATCACGAAACGATCAGTTGTTTGGGAAATTTCACTTCCGATCATGGGGGGCAGGGTGAACTCAGTGCTCCGGAGACCCCTTCCTGGACGGATGATTTACCACCGAACCGCACACATACACCCATACATGAATTCGTAGCACACGCGTCCGCGTCCGTCGTCTGAGCTGGAAAACGTGAAACAACAATCGATCGATCGGTCAACCATCGGCGAGTTCTTCAGGTAAACTGAGCGAATCGGTTCGACGGGTGGTAAGTTTAACCCAGCCGCTGAAGATCGCCGAATGGTTGCTGAGCGCGCCACCCTTCTGGACGGGTGGCAGGATTGCGAAACTGGCTTGAATCGGTTCGAGGTGGGGTTTGCGAATTGGGTAGCTTATTTTTTTTGAAGCGAAAGCTTATGCGAAGAGTGACTTCAACCGGTGGCAGCGACGAACCCGTAACGCTTGGGCAGTGTGGAAGTGGGTATGTGAGTTTGGTTTTTAGGAAAAATGCAGTGATGAATATGCATCACTAGCAAACTGCTTTTATTTATTTAGTTCGCGTTAGCTTTACGGAGCCAATATTGCATTGCATTTTGATAATATAAATGACTTGATTCTTGACGTTTAGTGGGGGTTGGATCGATTTTCGTTTATCCGAGGATCAAAACGGTGCCATTTTTTGGGGGATGGATTGGAAAAGGGAACAAGGAAATGGAATCTTGCAGTCTTGCAGAAAGTTTTCACCAGCACTAGACCGTGTTGCGATTTAGGGATTAATTATAGAGTCGAGTCGAGTGATATTGCGTATTACAGAAGCCGACTGAAGCTGATCGAGTCGGCCGGAACTCAACTGTTAATTGTAGTGTTAAAATTTACCAAAATGTCTTTGAAATATTACAGCATGCAGTAATTCACGGATTTAGTTAATTTAGCTGTCATTTCCGACATAAGAATAAGTATTTACATTTTTCACTATTTTTGTTTTTCAGAAAACCTCATTGGCACGCTGTTCTAAAGTTGTGATTTGAAGTACTTTTCGGGGAAGTTATTAAATAATATGTGGACAAGTGCCGATATATATTTCAAAGATGATTCAGAAGAGGGCTTATTATCTAGTTGTCACCAATTAATCCGTGATGATATTGAAGCTTTTGACAGCATTAATTCTTTAAACATTCAACATTCATAGGTTGCTGTATAGAAATGCATTGGTCGATCTCACTTTAACGATTTTATTTTGAAGTTCCCTGAGCATTTGTTAATGCATTCAATCTTTTTCGTAAACTTCTAATACCCAAGCATTTTTTTCTGAATTTTGCCTCCTTTAAATTTTGGAAGAATTCTCGAAACTTTTTTGATACATTGATACTTCTTGAATCTTTTTAATAGTTCTCTGCTAAACTTCAGGGAAGTTTTGTTACCGATCAATTCTCTCAAACGAAGTAAGATGGAAACCAAGGAATTGTAATTGCAACAAATCGTCATGAGCAATGAACATTTATGGTCATGTGAATGATTGTTGTATAGGCTGCTTCTTCTGTTCGTCAGTCATTATCTCTTGAATTTCAAGAAAGCTCTTTCCTGATCTTCAACAAAGCTTTTTGCTGAAATTTTTGGAAGTTTAGCATGTTCCTCATGAACTTCTTGGCAATCACTCCTGATTTTCTCGAAAATTCACATCTAACAACCCAACCTAACCTTCCAGGAACAGATGACAAGTTTGTTCCTAAACTTAGTTACTGTTAGATGAATGCCATCTTGAACTGCGAGGACAATTTCTCCAAAATTTTGGGAAATTTCTCCCCAGAATTTCTTGAAGTCCTCCTCGGAGCTTTAGCGAAGTTTTCTTCCGAAATTCGGGGAAGTTAGATGAATTTTTAAAATAAGTTCTGCTTTAACTACTATGAATTACCCCCTATACTTCTGGATTTTTCTTCGTGTTTTTCTCAGAAGTATCTACCTTAACTTCTGAGACTTCCTTAACTTCGAGAAAGCCTCATTCTGAACTTCTGGATGTCGAACCTCTGAACTTCAGGAAAGTTCTCTAGCACTTTTGGGTAGTTCCAACTAAAATTTTGGGAAATTTTATTCGAAACTTCTGGAGAGTTCTCTCGTAAACTACAGAGAAGTTCGCTCCTGAATTTTTCTGAGCTTTGTGGAAGTTTGTTTCTGAGTTTTCGAGGAATTTTAGATAGCGCCCTTCCTGGTAAGTTTGGGAAAAAAAATCTTAGACTTCTGGAAAGTCCATGTTGAATTTCTGGGAAAATTCCACAACCTCTAGAATGTTCCCTACCTTCAAAGTAGTCCTGTCCTCTAAACTTCTTCCTGAAACTCTGAGAAGTCCTCTCCTGATTTTCTGAGGAATTCTCTCCTAAACTTCTGGGAAATATGAACTTCAACAACTCATCACATTTACTGTTGTTTTGAGTCTCCGTGTGGCAACGGACTGGACATGATAGGTAATGCTAGGATCACAAACGAGAAAATGAAATTTTCCTTTTTTGTTCCGACCCGAGGCGCATTCGTGATCCAAATCAATAGACCACTTGGTCAATTTCCTACCACTTCTGTTTAGCTTTAGTTTTGCTGGCTCTACGCCACAAAAGTCTCTGGCGAAATCCACATTATATTTGGTCAGTTCAAAGAGCCATTCAAACTGACGTTAATTTGTTTTGTTTCAAATAGGATTAGACATTTTTTTCTAGAAGAAAATTGATTTTCTGTTAATTAACCTGCAAAACCATAATGGTTTAGTGTTTCTCACCTTGCTCAGTAAATTACCATAAACCGATGAAAAAGGCTTATCCAAACAAATTCTTCCACAAAAATAGGTGACAGATCACTCACTAGTTTCCGTTCGATCGGTTGAGTCGACCAACTCGATAAAATTTCGTCGATCTCGACATCTGTAACAGCAAAATTGATCTGTCGAGCAAAGTGACGGTCGACTCGATTTCCATATTTGGCCCCATAATCAGGGTTCCCTTTTTGTGTTCGGCCGGATGTGGTAACCATTGGGCGACGATGTGCCTTCATACGGATTCCATCTCCGATTAGGATAACGGGCTTACGGCGACGAAGACTTATCATTTTCCACTGATGAAAAAAAAACAATTCAAGCTGAACAATGCATAAGGTCCTGAGTAACATTGAGAGATTCTCTTCGTCCTTTCGTTAAAAGTTTGTATGTTAAACGATTTGCTGATGTTTTTGACGTATTGTATTATCGTACTGCATGTTGAAAATTCTTGAACACGTCTTCACATATGTCTCCAGCCGTAGGGAAGCAAAGAGCAAGTCGACGAAGAGAGCCGCCAAATTATACGTAGGACCTAATGCATTATTCAGCTTGAATTAATATCGAGTGAGTTTTGAAAAGGTCAAAAGTGTTGAAGCATAAGTTTTATTCCAACAATTCTAACTGTTGATTGTATGAAAAAAACTGTTGATTGTAATGAAAAAAAAAACGAGGAACCAACAAACCTACTATAAATACTAGACCTACTGTGATGTTTCCTTCAAGTCGAGCACTCGACACTGACGAAGTCTGTAAGTAGCAGACGAAATAGGCCTATCTGTCAAAAGATAAACTTGTTCTAGTAGAATTTAAAGGAATTTGCTCGCGTTTACTAGCGATAATTTGAAAAAAGTGTTTCCATGTTTAATTTTTTATTTTTTAAATGATCAAATGAAGTGTTAATTTTAAATTCTCCTAGTCTCCCAACCAGCTTATTAGCTTTTTTTTTCTCTGTTCAGGACATCACTGAGATCAGTAATTTTATCTATTGTAGAATATCCCGTATCCTTTGTTCAGTGCATGTCGACTAACTTTATCGCTATTGATAAATGATGAAGTATTCGGTGCTGCTACAGTTTTCTGTTTGTTTTGTAGGCAATGAATCGAAATTTAAAGAAGTTTTCCGCTATTTAATCCACTTGTGAGTGATAGCACTCTTAAAAGGCGCGCCCCTTTATCAGTCAAAACCAGATTCATTACAAAGAAAACAAACAATGACTCCGATATTGACCATGCATCAGAACCCTAGTCCTAACCAATTCAAACTATAGAACATCAAATAGAAAATGAGAATTCACATAAATGAAGACTAACCATGTTTTCCTTATTCAAGCTCATCCTCGGTGGCTCAATCCAAATTTTGTCGATTTTCACAAGACATAAGAGAGTTGTGGATCTACATGTAGTTGTTATCGTCTTCACAAACTAAAAAGAACTGATATTTTTACTTGTAGTTATAAATGCTTGTACTACAGCAAGCTCTTGTTTATTTAGGACCAATCTTTCGTTTCGATGGTTGTTACATCTTAGATATTTAAGCCTCCATGTATTCAAGAAATCAACCATCATGACTAGAATACACCTCTGAGGAATGTTAAATCAATTGAGATACAGAAAAAACATTTTCACAAATTTATTTTAAAAGAAGATTAAACCTGGTTACAATGACGCTACACTTCTGTTTTCGAACGTTGAAGCTCCAGCTGAATTTTCTTGTATTTGAGAACCTATATCTGAAACTGTAGCTCATCTGCTCTTTGCTTCTCCATTCTCGAGCAGTGCTCCCTCTTCAAAATCTGTTTTTTTTTTGTAGAGCCTCCTACTGGTTTTGGAGACTTTCCTGACTATATTCCGTAAGCTGTCTCATATATTCAGTATGCACCTCCAATAGTTTTATCCTATAATTCCTCGGCGTGGAACGTTTTGCAGTTACAGGTGTCCTAGTTGAAGGTACTACCACTGGTTCACGTCAATTTGAATGGTTTTCGTCATTTGATGGCTCCGACGAGATTTTTTTCTCGATTGACAGAGATCGCTGCGGATTATTACGAAAGATGGACCTGTTTATTAGAAGAACGATTTTTTTTTGTTAAATGTGTAAACCAATTTCGTACACATTTTATTAATACCTGAATGATCAGTCGATTTCTCAAGAGACAGAAGATTCACAACTGCCCCTTCATAAGCCTATAATATCATCAATCGGTTTGGTCCTCCTCCAGTTGCATTAACCTCAATCTATTATGCTGGAGCTTTCGTTTCACCTTCATTTTAAGGTCACTCCACACTTGAGGATAAACATACGGTTAAATATATGTTAATTCTTTACGCGTAGTAACAAACCTTTTGCCATTCCGATATTTTTTCCTGGTGTGTGGACCCGCACTGTTCAGTTTTGGTGTGATTTAACTCCACACTTCAGGGTACTGCTCGCGACCAAAACTAGCACTCTCAGCATACTTCAGGCCCTTTGCAGCCACTGGATTCGCCTCAAGGATTCCAATCATCAGTTCAAACTGCTTCTTTTAAGTGCTTTTTAGTCTGAAAGGGGAAAATGTTTTAAAAGTAAGCAGAAGTTTTTTATACCTGTTTTCTGCCATTTTAATCGTAAAATGAAATGGATACTGCAAGAAATCACGGATTAAAAAGCACCTCACAAAAATTGTCACGTACTAAACAAATGCTGACTCTATCCGTCACTTTTTTTGCTTCTTTCGTCACATTACTGCTACTGTAAGAATACAAATAAACTGAGTTCATTACGGGTGAAATTTGTCACTCCCCTCTCGGAATACCAAAACATGGGTGACTCGTTTGTCACATAGTGAGGTTACTGTCGGAATAATCAACAAAAAATACTATTAAAATGTTTCCAAAGTGTTGTAATCCATTTACTGGCGCAGTGCTCAAAAAACGACCGTACACTTACCGAAAAAGAGATCGATGCAATGAACTCGTTTGGAAACGTCTTTGTCAATTTGTGATTTGTGTCGATTATTCAACAATGTGAACATTAACATCTATAACGATGCACAACTAGTTGAAGAACCCCAACCATCTGGGTCAAGGAACTATCTGGAAGAGTTGCCATCAGCTACATAAATAGCACCAGCTTCGTTTCAGGAAAGCGTCACACCGAATTTTTCAATTCTACATAACGTTGAGTTGTTTAATGACCCAGTCAGGATCCAGAGAATAACTCACTCTCGGGCCCGAGAGAGCTTCGTTAATGGTACTGAGTTGTCGGTCGATGTCTCATGGCGACTTGGAGAGTGCACCGTAATCGACGGAGTCGTCGACGCATCGATGGAACAGCTCCCAGTTGACCGATCGACCAGGGAGCCAACATCGGCCACCACCAGATTTTGGTTCGAGCTGATCGCCTGGTATACTACCGGCTGAGTAATGTTATTGCCGAGGAAATTGACGAGGGCTGAGTGCGCCCCACCTTGACTTAGCCGGGTTGGAGAATTCGGACTCAGTATCCAGTAGTGACCCTCATCCAGGTCATTTTGAATGCTGGATCCGTAGGTGTTCCGACGAGTGTTCCCCCAGCCTTCATGTTTTGCGTTGAGGTCGCCAGCGATTATGGATTGCCTCCGCCGCCGAATTAGCTTGACGATCCCTAGTAGCACACTTGTTGCCATTCAGTCGAGATAACATAAATATGACTTGCTAAGTCATAATCAAGTTACTACAACTAATTATGATCGAAGTTTGCTACTTGGGATGTCATGCCGTAGGACCGTGGCCGCTTGTTTGGGGTAGTGGGCCGCGATGATGATGATTGGTCCGGCAGTGGCATCTACCTCCACACCCATGGCTTCGATTGCTTTGAGCTGAAAACTCGGCATTTGCAACACCCCCTCCTCATGAATTGATTCGATCGACTCTGATGAACCAATAATCAGGAATATAAACATTGACGTCTGGCTTGAGGTGCGTTTCGGTGGTAACGGCGATGACGATTTCCTTCTCGTTGAGGAAATCAGTTAGCTCAAAAATGTTGTTCCCAAAGGAACAAGCATTGCAGTTGAGAATCTTGATGGTGGCTTCGCGGTCCATATTTGTTGATGAAGTTCATCAGCACCATGCGTTAATTTGTTGCTCCTTGGAACGGAAATGGCGCAGTTGTTGATGCAGCTTCTAGATGTACTCCATCATTTGTTTCGGCTTTTTGAGGTCATCATCAGACTGAAGGGTAGCTGAACTACTTGTCGGATTTCCCCAAACTGGTTACAAGTCTGTTTTGAACTGTGGTGGTCGGTTGGCAGTTTCGTTGTCGATGGTATACTTTGAGAGGTGGTAAATTTTGTACATTGTACCAGAGCTGCGAGAAATTTGCCTCTGTTACCGGTGAAGCCGGTCGTCACTGGAATTTTTTGTTCGCTTTTGTAGATGAATGCTTGCGGATTTTGACATACTCCGATCGCTTTGGGACGATCGGTTATTACCCTCGTGGTTGGCACCGCAGTTGACGTACTTCGGGTCGACACCTTCGTTCTTGCACTCACATGTGCTCCAGCCCGTTTGTCACAACGCAATTTCCTTATGGCAGTTCATGGTATCCCATTCAACAATTATGTTGAAGAGTGCTTTGATTTTTTGGATAATATAATGTCATAGTATAACCTAGTATAACTTGTCCCGATTAAGCTCGGAAATAATTTCTTCCGGGTCTAAATCCGGGAGACCACGAATTAGCATCTTCATCGGCTTGCTGCTGTTTCTTATGTTCGAGTGACAAGAAATATATGTATACTTTATTTATTTTATGCCTACTTCCCACCAATATTCATCATATTGTTGCTCTGCATCAGGGGATGTAAGTTGTCACAGTCCCACTGCAATTTTAACGTATTAAATGGCTGTTGGATCAGTTAGCGACTCGCCGTTTTCCTTGAATACGATTACCTTAGTGTGGCGACTCAAGTCTATTTTTTCCAAATCGTTGCCCAAAGCGAAGAGAAACTCAGTAACGCCACAGTCGATGAAATTCAAATGGATGCACAAAGACGTTTTTGCAAATTCAGAACGATAATTTTTTTCAGCATTCTCATTATCTGTTACGACCTACAGCAAACGAATTGAACTGAATACTTACTGCTAAATTTGCTGAGATTTAATTGAATTTTTAATAGAAAAGTAAAACACGAATCAAAAGAGATTTTCAAACCAACCGAACGTTGCCAGTATTTCGAAAGTATAGTTTTGATCTCTGACGTAGCACATGATGCATGCATTTGGTGCATTTGATTCAATATGACAGCCCACTCCTTCGACTCAGCCAAATGTGGATTGGATTGTCCTTCTCCGATAGTTGCAATTAATGCACCAAGCTTTTGCAGCGGTCCGCTTGTTGCCGTTGGTGTAGTAGTTTTCGTTGACGACGGTGATCGCTGCACGCGACTGGTCTTATCATCGGTGGAGCATTCGGCTAGTGGCAAATTTTTGTTGTCTACTACCTAATGAACGAAACCATACGATACGGAAGATTAGGAATAGAAATCGAGTCAGTTGGTAGAAAACTTACCTAATTTGATTGTATTTGCGTCTTGTACGAAGCCTTATTTTTGCGGACGAATTCCATGGTACCCCATGCGCCCGATTCGGTAATTTTTTTAACCGACTCGCCTGAAACGGTAGCGTAATACACATGCGACGACATTCAGCGTCGTTTATGTACGTCAATTTTCCATCGGTACGAACATTCATCCACGCAGATTCCTTTAAGTTCTTGTTGCGAAAACCTGACGAATTAACATTCAAAATAATTGTAAAAAAGTAGTAGAGCAAATGACAAGAGCTACCGAGATTGGAAAAATGAACATAGGTGCAAATCCACCTGTGCGATTAATGCCACCGTCAATTCGTCATCCCAGTTATCGCGATTAATGTGTGAGCGCGTATCAGTTGATGTTTTTGAAGATGGAATCGGGTGCAATTTGCGTTTGTGACGTGTTTCAGGAATGGCTCCTGAGTTGACTTCATGTATTTGTTGCAGTTCATGTTCAACGTTCGAACAGAGATCCGAGTCACCAACCATTGCCGCCATCGGTATTCGAAACATAACGTCGCGTTCCGTTATTTCATCGAACACATCCATCTTCTCCATTTCACACAGGAATACA
Organism: Aedes japonicus; assembly: GCA_034211315.2. Classification (NCBI taxonomy): domain Eukaryota; kingdom Metazoa; phylum Arthropoda; class Insecta; order Diptera; family Culicidae; genus Aedes; species Aedes japonicus. The sequence goes on along the minus strand of JASCZW010000854.1, from coordinate 179,890 downwards.
ACACGCAATTTGGAAACACAAACAAACAATTATAACATTTATTGAAGACATTCGTCGATCACGCCTTCTGCATGCCTTCTTTTATTAACAGCTCCCGCCTTCCGTGTGAATGCAAACCAAAAACTGAACTGGACGGCGTGACAACAAGAAGGTGTGCAGCCCAACATGGCGTGATTGTACCTTCCTCGTAGACAGCAGGAAGGCGGTGCGTGCTAGAAGAGCCACATGAAGGTATCAAGAAGGGAGTGACAAATTTCGTCAAGAAGGCATCATAATGCCGTTTGTGTTTTCAGGCCGTAAAAGTATAGTAGTTTGTTTTATGATGAATGAAACATCCAAAACCAAGGGGGCAATCATTAAGGATTTTGCTGTAGCTCACATGACCTTTAGTATCAATGTGATAAATATATAGATAGGATATAGATATATCAACCTGTTGTTTCTAACATTCAACACTTTCATTATGGCCTAACTGACAAACGTAAACAATGGCTTCTTCTGTATTTCTCGTCATACAAAATCCACCCATGTAAGCTTCCAATTCTAACGACTAGGACTCTTGTTCTTCGAATAGGTTGGGATAGATTAGTGAGGCAAGTTTCCAAGTTCAACAAATTCAAAGAAGAGGCATTGGTGTCCGTTTGTAAGTTACGCCCTAATTAAAAATCTTTGTTATGGTGCATCTATATGTGGTTGACAGCGAAGCAAAGCCCCTGTCCTAAACTGCACAACAAGGGAATTATTTTTATTTTGTTGAGAATGTCCCTATTGAGTAGTTTTGGATGTTTCATCTATCGCACAACAAACTGCTTTTAATTAGAATATCATTTGAATTGTTTAGAAGTATTTTAAAATGTTCGTCCTGAACATCAATTTAACATAGGAGATGCCAGATTTATCACCACTCGGTGTCTTCTTATTTTTCCACCATGGATTCGTCCATAGATAGCGAAAAACCAACGAAATATTTAATAATTTCAGACAAAAATTGTTGCAATTTTCCTTTGCAATGATTAATTCTCTTTATGCTTAGTTAAAATTAATGTTAGTTTGTATTTAATTTTAAGATTATCGTTGTTAAACTGACACGCAGGCATTAAAACCTATTAAAAATACTGAACAGCTAAGGCATGAACAATGTAAACAAAATTAGGTATATACTTCAACATTAAGGTAGATACATTACGCTAGTAGTTGTGAGTAAGCGATATAATAGATATCTGTTCTGTCTGTCTGTCTGTCTGTCTGTCTGTCTGTCTGTCTGTCTGTCTGTCTGTCTGTCCTGTCTGTCTGTCTGTCTGTCTGTCTGTCTGTCTGTCTGTCTGTCTGTCTGTCTGTCTGTCTGTCTGTCTGTCTGTCTGTCTGTCTGTCTGTCTGTCTGTCTGTCTGTCTGTCTGTCTGTCTGTCTGTCTGTCTGTCTGTCTGTCTGTCTGTCTGTCTGTCTGTCTGTCTGTCTGTCTGTCTGTCTGTCTGTCTGTCTGTCTGTCTGTCTGTCTGTCTGTCTGTCTGTCTGTCTGTCTGTCTGTCTGTCTGTCTGTCTGTCTGTCTGTCTGTCTGTCTGTCTGTCTGTCTGTCTGTCTGTCTGTCTGTCTGTCTGTCTGTCTGTCTGTCTGTCTGTCTGTCTGTCTGTCTGTCTGTCTGTCTGTCTGTCTGTCTGTCTGTCTGTCTGTCTGTCTGTCTGTCTGTCTGTCTGTCTGTCTGTCTGTCTGTCTGTCTGTCTGTCTGTCTGTCTGTCTGTCTGTCTGTCTGTCTGTCTGTCTGTCTGTCTGTCTGTCTGTCTGTCTGTCTGTCTGTCTGTCTGTCTGTCTGTCTGTCTGTCTGTCTGTCTGTCTGTCTGTCTGTCTGTCTGTCTGTCTGTCTGTCTGTCTGTCTGTCTGTCTGTCTGTCTGTCTGTCTGTCTGTCTGTCTGTCTGTCTGTCTGTCTGTCTGTCTGTCTGTCTGTCTGTCTGTCTGTCTGTCTGTCTGTCTGTCTGTCTGTCTGTCTGTCTGTCTGTCTGTCTGTCTGTCTGTCTGTCTGTCTGTCTGTCTGTCTGTCTGTCTGTCTGTCTGTCTGTCTGTCTGTCTGTCTGTCTGTCTGTCTGTCTGTCTGTCTGTCTGTCTGTCTGTCTGTCTGTCTGTCTGTCTGTCTGTCTGTCTGTCTAACTTCGGAACCGATCGACGTGAAATTTTGTAAGGATGAGTTTTTGTGACCGGGGAAAGGTTCTTATGATAGTTTGAGACTCCTCCCATCTCTAGAAGGGGGGGGGGGTGGCTTCCATACAAATAAAACACATACAAATAAAACACATACACTCGAGAAGAATTCAAGCAAATGAAACCTAATTTAGCCTGTGGGAGTTTTTGGCGGCAAATTTTTTTTCTATGGTAGTTTGAGACCCCTTCCCTCTCTAGAAGGTGAGGGTCCTATACAAATGAAACAGGAGTTTCAGCATAACTCAAGAACTAATCAAGCAAATGGAACCAAATTTTGCATGTGGGGATTTTGAAGGCAAGAAATGTTTCTATGATGGTTTGATACCCCTCCTCTCTCTCTGGTAGGGGGAGGGGGCTCCCATACAAATGACACAAACTTCTGCATATCTCGAGAGCTAATCAAGCTAAATAAACCAAATTTGGCAGGTGGAGGTTTTTTAAGGCGAAAAATGTTTATAAGGTGATTTGAGATTCCTGCCCTTTCTTAAAGGGGGAGCTCCCCTACAAATGAAACACAAATATCTGCATAACTCGAAAACTGATCAAGCAAATGGAATAAAATATGTCATGAGAAGGGTTATGAAAGCGAGGAATGTAAAAATGTGGTTTAAGACTTCATCGTCCTCTGAAAGGGAGGGTATCCCATACAAATTAAACACAAAGGTCTACATAAGTTGAGAACTAACTAAGCAAACGGAATCAAATTTGGTATGCGGAGGTTTAGAAGGCGAAAAATGTTTTCATGGTGGTTCATGGAGACCTCTCCTAGGGAATGGAGGGTCCCCATACAAAAGTAACACAATTTTCTACATAACTCGAGAACTAATAAAAAAAATTAAACCAAATTTGGAACGTGGACGTTTCTGGAGGCAAGAAATGTTTCTATGGCAGTTCAAGACTTCTCTCATACGGATGAAACACAAATTTCTGCATAACACAAAAACTATTCAAGCAAATTAAAGCACATCTGTCTGTCTGTCTGACCCTTATAGACTCGGAGACTTCATCACAAATCAACGTGAAAATTTGAATGCAGAGGTTTTTGGTGCTGATGAAGGTTCTTATGATCGTTTGAGACCCCTACCCCTTATCTTTCTCCTCTGGAATGGGGGGCTCTCATACAAATGAAACACAAATTTCTGCATTTCTGCACTAGAGTACTAATGAATTCAAATGCAATTAAATTTGGCACATGGGGGGTTTTAAAGGCAATGATTTTATGGCAATCTCTGGAATGAGTGGCTCTCATACAAATGAAACACAGATTTCAACCAAACACGACAACTATTCGGGCAACTAAAACACAAAATGTGTATTTCTTGGGTAAGAAGCATGTGCTGATAGAAGTGTGAACCCCTTCTTAGTCAATAAAGGGGGATGCTTTAGCTTCTATCAGTACTACATTATGCATACGAAGTTAATCTAAGGTTATGCAGAAAGAAATTACGTTCACACTGCCAGGATACGGCGTAGATTAAAGATAAAAATTCAAATTCTGCACAGAAAGAAAAAACATGGTAGAAACTACCGACCCAAAGGTTACGTTAAAATTACACACAAATTACCACATTTGATATAGTTTGTTTACACCTTGTTTGAGTTTCGGTTTGTCTTTTAATATTTGTAAAAAGTTTTCTTGCCCTAATGCCATTCAAATTTCAAATAGTATCATTTTTAAAATCATACATCGTGCTAGAAACAAATATTCAAAATATTGCAAAAATGCAGACAAAATTGAACAACATCTTTTGAACAGGTATGATAAAGAAGACAGATATAAAAGATAGTGGAATAAACAATTTGCTGAATGCTGTAATTGAATAATTCTCTAAATTGGAACACCTTAGATTTAATTTTCAATAATTTGACAAGACTGAAGAAAAACGTCTGCACCGATCAAACGCACAGCCTACTCTCTCACCACTTTCCTTTTACTGTGTGTCCAAAAACTTCAGACAGTTTCTGTTATGCCTGGCTTTTGTGTAGAAATCCGAGAGTACGAAAATCACAAGTTGATTTGCCTACCGCGGAATGCATTGCTTTTTCGGTCTTTACAGGTCCACTTCCTCTTTTTTTCAGCTGCTGGTTGTATTACTTAACGAGATTTAAACAAGGGCCAGTTCTTTCCAACATCAACCATCAGTGCGTTTTCTTGCAGATTTTCGGTATATTTCAAGCATTTGGCTATCCACACTGGGTTCAGGATGAAAGTTCTTCTATTGAAAAACAACTAACAAACAACACCTCTGTGTCAATGTTTGTGTGTATGTGTGTGCTACAAACTTATTAGTGGAGATTATACAATATTTCAATAGTTGTATTTACCTTCTGCAAATCGCTATAAATTTACCGTTTAGTTGATAATCCTTCATTTCTGCTATTGTCTTCAATCCTAAACCTTTGATAACTCCTAACAAGCTTACAAAAATAGGTTTCTTTGATAAAAAATCAATTCCATTCAGTAATATCAAAAGAAATGAGGAATAGATATATATATCTGGATAACAATGACGTTTGTCTATGTTCTACGCTATACTTCTTTGAGATATAACTTTAGATTAAATAAGAATAAAGGGAAAACGGCAAATCAACTCGACAACCGATTGCCGTAACTAACTACTTCGATCCGATCCGATTCATTCACTTTAAACTAAAAAGAATTACTTCAGTTTTGCGGTACAATAAATAATATCGAATAAGAGAAATGAAAAAAAAACTTAATCGTACATTCTATCCGAGCTGATTCTACTGACTACTAAACTAAACCTTCTTCATCTCTGTGTATTTCAAGACTGACTGATCACTTTTCCGTTTCCACTTCCTCTTCCTCTTTTTCCACCGTTACTCCTTCCGTTTTGGGAAGCGAACCGGTAAAAATCGATCATTCCACACAGATTCACGCTCATTCACGCAATTTCCCGCACACGTCAACCCTCCTAAGGAACACGCTGAATGTGTGCCCACACGCGGTGATAAGTAAACGATGTGATCCACCAACTCTCCTTCCCGAGGGATTCATCCCCATCCGTCTTTGGCTGCCCATCGCCGCCTTTGCCTCCTTAGAGCTTACCGGTTAAGGCTGTTGATATAAAGATTATAAACCTCGCATCGAGGCGTATTCTCGAACAGGGCGGCACGATTCTGGCCCTCGCCCTTCTTGACCCAGTGGCCGTACACTCGAAATGCACAACCGTCGATGACCTTGATGGGGGTTGGAAAAAAAATGAAAGATTAGATTAGGTGATTTTTAAATGGGAACAGTATATGAATGAAAGGACACACTAGCAACACTGGTTTCTTCTAAATGATGACAGTTGCTCGAAAGCTTTGATATTAAAAAAAAAGGAAATCAAACTAACCGATCGTGTTCGATTTCGGCTCGAATATTTTGAACTTCTATGTTTGCTGGTCGATTCAGCTGTAGCATAACCCATTTTGACTTAGGAGCAACTTCTGGTGTTATTCAAACGATGCCCGAAACATGACTAACAGTCGTCTCCACCGGGTGCGTTTGTTTTATATGCATGCTGCCCTTAAGAAAGGTTTCGGTATTTTTCCACCATAGTGAAGATGGAGGACAAAACAAAAACACAAAAACGGTGTATGAAGGTACACCGGCTTAGCGATTTTGTTAAAATATTCCACCGATGTAGATTTCTTTTTCGGAATCTTTTTGCTGAATGGGAATCAATCTGATTGGTTAACGAAAGTCGAATTTACAAAGTAAAGCATTCCAATAAGAATGATTTTAAATAATGATTCCACAACACAGAAACGTCGTACCTGTCATGCTTTTGCAAATTCGAGAACAATCTTATGAAAAAAAACTGAATTAATGTAAATTAAAGTTTGAAAAAAATAAGTAGAGTCAGATCTTTGGCAGTAATGTTTCTAGTTTCCAGTTTTATGGTGGGAATTAAATCTTTAAAATTTGTTTAGGGCTTTTTTGTGGCGTATCACTTGTTTTCATTTTTACAGAGATTTTCAGACCAGGGCTGGTTCGTAGTGACTCTAACACCTTTTGTGGCTTATGCTTGCCTTAAACTTGAGAGTAATCAATTTTTTCTTCACTTCTTTTATTCTTGCTTTTGATTCCACTATTTTTGGAACTAGAATAAAGAGTCAAGTGGAACTTGATCTTTCCGATTCGTTTCGATAACTTCAAATATTTAACCCAGAAAACATTCCAAGTCTTCTCCTGAAGTTTCTTCCTATATTTAATACTTTCCCTGGAAGAGTATGTTCCGACTTCATTGGAGTTTTTTCGCGACATTTTTTCAAGGAAATTCCGCTAGCGGGTCGTGCGTCTGAGGTTCAAACGGCTGAAAAAACGAAAGGGTGGGAAATTTTCTATAAGATTTCACATTAACACATAACTAACCATTGATAACTTCGAAAGGCTCAGAACATAGAGCCTCACAAAGCTGTAGTAGCAACTGCAGAGCCGAAGAAGCCGAATTCGGTGAAGAACTAGCCCAGGAGGCTAGAAGTTACCCTAATAAAGATTCCAGAAACGACAAGGTACAGCCCCATTTAGTTGTTCGAAATAATGACGTAGGACTTCTCAACTAAATGTAAGCCCTTTGGATTGTACAAAGCATTATTCTTTAACTTTAACAACCAACTTGATGAATTCTGATTGATTTGGTGCTCAATAACAAAGAAACGATAGAAACAAAGTAGGAAATATTTTTTTGAGACGTGCTGGATCATCGTAACTGTCCTGGAGTTTAGAACTTAAGATCAACAGTAGCTTTATCCGCTATAGAATGTTATGATATGTATTCTAACATATTCAATGAATGTCCTGGAAGACCAACAGACATTATAAGATTAAGTTAAATATCTATTAAATATAGAAATATTCTAAGAGGAGTTTCGATCAAAATTTGGTCGACTTAAACTTGACGCATTTCGTTTCATCGTGCATTCAAAAATTTTGCACACCTCTTAGTTTGAAGATGTGTGCGTTTAGCATCATGTAGCATCAGTTATCAAAATGTCGTCGAAGGAAGAGAAGCAACGCATCAAAACTTTGCTCGTGCATGGCGAAAACCCAAACTACTCTCACGCCAAGTTGGCGAAATTGTTGAATGTGGCTCAATCAACTGTTACCAACGTATTAAAAGTGTTCGGTGAACGTTTGTCGATAGCCAGGAAAGCTGGATCGGGGGGAAATCGAAAGCCGGAGGCCACAGCGACGATGAAAGGGTTGCCCGCTGTTTCGAGCGGAACCCCAAGCTCTCTGTCCGAGATGTCGCAAAGAAGCTGGGAGTGGCGTCTTCAACCGTTGATGGAGCTAAAAAACGAACTGGACTGTCGACATACAAGAAAGTGGTGACTCCAAATCGCGACGATAAACAAAACACGTCGGCCAAAGCACGATCGGGAAAATTGTACACGACGATGCTGACGAAGTTTGGTTGCGTGGTACAAGACGATGAAACTTACGTTACTACTTACGCAGACTTTAAACAGCTTTCTGGACAGGAGTTTTATACGGCAACTGGACGGGGAAAGGTGGCAGACATTTTCAAGCACATTAAACTGTCAAAGTTCGCGAAGAAATATCTGGTGTGGCAGGCTATCTGTACCTGTGACTTGGAGAGCAACGTTTACATTGCGACCGGAACCATCAACCAGGTAATTTATCTGAGCGAGTGCCTACAATAACGTCTACTGCCTTTCCTGAAGCGACACAATTGTTCCGTTCTATTTTGGCCGGATTTGGCATCTTGCCATTGCGGAAAAAAGACCATGGAGTGGTACGCCGCCAACAACGTTCAAGTGGTGCCAAAATACAAGAACCCTCCCAACACGCCAGAGCTCAGCCCAATCGAACAATATTGGGCCATCGTCAAGCGGATCGTTAAGAAGACTCAAATAGCTGTTGTGGGTGAGAAACAGTTCAAGGCAAACTGGCGTTCTGCGGCGAATTATGTGGACAAGGAGACTGTACAAAATCTTATGGCAGGTGTGAAACGAATGACCCGGCAATTCGCATTCGGTAAAGAGGAAGCTTAGCTGAATATTTCTCCTGTATTCTTTATTAACTGAACTCGAAAAAGAAAAGGAATTTGACTTATTGATAAAAACTTTGATCGACTCACACACATTACTGTTTGACCAAATTTTGATCAGAACACCCTTTATGCCAAACAAATTAATTTAACCCTTAAAGCAACTTTTACAATAGAAGACTTTATGTTTTAAAGGACAGTTTGAATGACCTGAAACTAACAAGGTTATCCTACGATGTCTGTGTGCGTTTCAGAATATTCATTGATTATGTTTGAATATTTATCGTAGCTTTGTAAAGCCCAAAAGGCTGCAGTTACTTCTGTTAATCTGAAGTTCTGAACGTAAGATCAGTTTTATGAACATGAACATCCCAGGATAATCTGAAAATGGCTAGATAACTCACCAGAATAGGATATTAATTGAATATGTTTGACCATTTATTGTGACTTTGTATAATACTGTTACTATCGTAAATCTTAAGTTCTGAACGCCTGGATAGTTTGGATGACCTAAACCAGCACTTTGCATATCCTAAAACCCCATGTTACTACCGCAGATTTCAAGTTTTAAACAACAGAACAGTTTGGATTACCTAGAGGATCACAAAGTTATATAATAATGATTGTTGACTTTCCAAAATGTTCATGTAATATGATCAAACATGACTTTATGTAGCCCAAAAAAACTACTGTTACAACTGTAGATCTTATGTTCTAAAGTTACGGGCAGTTTGGATGACACAGAATATCCCAAGATTGTCACATTATGTCTGTTGACCTTCCACAATATTCAATTAATATTGTTAAATACATATTGTTCCTATGCGTACTCCAAAAACCTACTGTTACGACTGTAGATCGAATGTTCTGGACTCAAGGACAGTTTGGATGACCTATAACATCCCAGTTTATCTCATTATGATTTTTCCGTTTGAAAATATTCATCGACTATGGTTGCATAAGTAGCGTACCATGGTATAGCCCAAAAAGCTATAGTTTTGTATATTCTTTGAATTTAGTTCTTCATGTTAATAGATATTGTCCTCTTCTGTATGGGATGAAAGATAAAGTTTGACAATCTTGCAATTAACTGCAAAATTTTGGCAAAATGCGCATAATTAGGCGCTGCGCAGAATTAGGGTACTTCACGGTACTGTATATCTCAAGTTCTGAGCTCAAGGACGGCTTGGATGACCTAAAACATCACAAAATAGTCAAATAATGACTGTTGACATATGTCTTCTTCTTTTAAACATTCCAAGCTTATTGCTTTCACAATTCGGTTGTTATCAACTTAGTGTTCTAAATGCACTTCTACAGTTAATAATTGAGAGCTTTCGATGCCAGATACCATTTTTGCATTAATATGATTGTGTGGCAAGTAGTTTTCCTTAACGAAAAAAACCTGGACCAAACCGGGAATCGAACCAAGTACCTCCAGCATGGTATTGCTTTGTAGCTGCGCCTTTTACCGACTGAGCTAAGCGAGAACCCTGAATGAAAACATATAGGCTTAACACTATTAATAAGGCATTTATGTTTTCTTCTTGGATTTCTTCATATTGAGGATGTTCTAGGTCGTAAATTATGCCTTAAACTCAGATGTTTTATATATTGTCCAGATAGAAGAATTGATGCAGAATAAATCTGTCGAGGACAGTGTACACTTTGATTAAGTCTGTGATTTTATGCAGCCATATTCCTTTTGGGGTTATATATGACCCCTTAGGCCAGAAGGGGTTAATATACTTTTTAAGACAAGACTAAACATTTATGAATTTTTCAATAGTGTCTGACCAGAAGTTTACATTGATTCGTATAAAAACTCCCGATCGATTGGTGCAAAAATTTTGAAAATCTTTTGAGAATCGACTGAGATATTAACGCTCAAAACCTGACCACTTTTCGTGACGGTCGCAATGCGATTTTTTTTTAAATTGTATCCCAGTATATGATTCGCAAGGGTGAATTTCACGAGTAAATAAAAAGTGCACTTAGATGCGAAAAGCAGCATCAAATTGGTATCTTCAAAAAAGATTTTGGTAAGATCAAGGTGCATCTGAAAAAGGGGTAGTCCATAAACTGTACCAGGGCACGATTTAATGTTTTTTATCTATTTTGTGTGACGTTCTAAGCTTTTGAAATATTCTACAAAATTTCAGAACTCACAATTTCCGTAAACTTTGCAGAAAACACCAACTTGATATGAAGCATATTTTATGGGGGGGTTCAAATCGATTTTTAGTTCTAATTTTTTTACGTGATTTCGCCGCGGTCAATGTTCAAGAAAGTTTTTCTTTTTACTTGAACACACAACTTTTTACAAGACAGCAATACGGCTATCTTTTAAAACTGAAATGATACAAACGTTTTGTTGTTTAAAATATGCCATTTTCCAAGCATAATATCTCAAAATGGCACAAACATTTTGAAAATATAATTCCGTGATGGTAATGTCATTTGATTTTCATGTTTTAATATTTGGATAATAATACCTTACTTATTGCTTATTGCTTATTAAAATGCTTGTATCTTTTCATATTTAAAGAATAGAGTACTGCCATCATCCAAAAGTTTGTGTGTTTAGTGGAAGGAAAAAAAATCTCGCCATGGAAGTCCGTGAAAGAATCACAGAAAAAAGTTACAGCTGAAAAGGTCATTAAAGACTGTGTTCTCACCGAAAACCACACTTCTTTGATTTGTGCCCTCCAAGTAATTCGTGAATCCGTGGTTGAACTTACTTGGCCATGGTGACTCGCGAGAAGATACTTGATTAATGAGTATAAAGTTATTAACTCTCGACAGTGCTTTAATTTTTATCAACACCATCATGCTTCTTCTTCTTCTTCTTCTTCTTCTTCAGCATTTCAAGCATATTGCTTTCACAATTAGCTTATTGCTTGCTCTGAACTTAGTGTTCTAAATGCACTTCCACGGTTATTAGTTAAGAGCCATTTTTGCATTAGAATGATTGTGTGGCAAGTACAATCATACCCTATGCCCAGGGAGTCGAGAAATTTTCCTTAACGAAAAATTCCTAGACCAGACCGGGAATCGAACCCAGCCTCCTCCAGCAGGGTGTTGCTTTGTTTATGAGCCTTTACCGACTGAGCTAAGGAAGGGCCCTTCATGCACCAGCACCACACCATCATGCATGAGTACGATAAAAGAGAAACAGTGATTGGCTGGGCTTTACGAAATTCATTTCGTGCATTATACAAAAAGATGGGATGATACACTCACAAATATCGAAGCGTTCTTTCCACGTGAAACGCACGTAATTTTTTGATGAAGACTACGTCTTACGGCATTGGTGTGTGGCAAGTACCCAAGCCCGGTTTGCCTGATGTGTGTTGCTAGCAAGCCGTTGGCGCATTTAGGCAGCCATTAGTTACAAGTCGTTTGACCAAGCCAGTAATTTATTTGTTGCCAATCGCTGGGCTCAAACACGAGAAGCGAAATAAAGCGCTCCAGTTGGTAGCCTTTTTTTGGTAAGGCGCAACGTGGAAGAAATGAAATACCCGGCTTCTTCAAAACACCGAGAAAGTTTTAATAATTTAAATGTAAACGATTCAAAATCCGTCTTTTCGAGGACGACCAATTTCCGAGATAAAGAGACTCAACACTCGTCGACACAATCTCCGTCACATGCTTTCTTCAACAATAGGAGATCGAGGACCAACTATGGTTTTTAATAGTTGCTACCACGTATTTGACTTTAATTCTTCCCGCGGAAAAAACGAGGCTTGTTCGCGACAAAATCTGGACACCCCTAAATACGTATATTTCTGGAAATACTTCATCAACGAATGAAATATTTCGCAGACTGATAAACGTTTGTCTGTTCATTGCTCAAAATCAATTTTTGGTGAAACAACAAGCTTTTAGATCGAAGATGGCGTCGAAAAAAGAGTAAGTGCGAAAAGCAATTGCGTACGGTCGCAATGAAAATAATGAAAATCCGGATCTGTCAGTAAGAAAACTTGCAAAAGAGCTTGGTTTTCCTTCAAGCACTGTCCATAACGTTCTTTAATCTTTCGATACACGTTTGACAGCAGTCAGAAAGGCTGGGAGCGGAACAAAACCGGATCTCAAGAACCACCAGAAGGACGCGAAGGTGAAACAAATATTGCTGAAGAGACCAGATCTTTCGGTACGTACTGTGGCTAGAAAAATAGAAATGTTCCCAATTATCGTGCATACTTCCAAGCACCGGCACGGTATGAAGTCGTTCAATGTGAAAACTGTACGGAACCGCAATGATAAACAGGAGTTGACGGCTAAAACCCGGGCTCGCAAGTTGTATCACGAATATTTGACGAAGTTTTCCTGCGTGATGAACTGCCCAGAGTTGCGATCTATCGAGTGGTATTGGGCTCTCACGAAGAGAAAACTGTCTCAATATAAACAACATGCTACAACTATTGGAAAATTTTGAAAATCTTGGACAAAAGTAGCTAAATCGGTTGCAGAGAAGTCTTCACAGACCCTAATGGCTGGAGTAAATTCAAAAGTTCGTAGTTTCTTCGTGCAGCTAAATGAAGTAACTGTAATTAGTTTTAAGATGAATCATAAATGCACAATTAAATGAATGAAAAATGCATCTTGGATTGAACTAACAGCAATTTTGTTTTGTTTCAAACTTAATCTGTCCAGACTTTGTCGTGAACAAGTCTTAAGTGCTGTCCTTTTATTTAGACATAGTTCATTGTCATTGGGATACAAATTTTATCCATTGACTAATATGAAAATAAACTAAAAATAAATAATAGCACTCAAAACACCCTCAAAAAAACCAAGATGTTGATTGAGTAACAAAAGAATAACAGAGAGCTATTAGTTTAGTATTGAGTTAACCCAATTTGTCATGAAACAGTTAATAATTTTATTGTATTACTTTTACCGAGATATCCTTTCCTATTCGGAAATATAAGTACAGTTAAAATGGAACTCAATAAGTTTTTCTCTTCCGGTTTCTGAGGATGCCCTTTCTTTCCATACGACTAGAGTGCCTGTAGATGTAGGACAGATACTTGAACAATCTAATTCTATCTCAATACACAACCTACCAACACCTATCTTCGTTGATCGATTCTCTTCATCAACTTTCTCTGCTGTAAATAACGTTACTTTGCATGTCATTTATTGGTCAATGTACAAGCTTAATTGGTCAATGTCAACCTAAGCTAAAACAGAGTCACGAATTCAATTGCTTAACCGTGAAGTCGACGAAGAGAATCGATCATCGACAGTGAAGAAAGACCCTTTTCTGATGTTACGCGAGATATATTACCCCTCTCTCCCTACAGGCACTCTAGCATTAACACTTCGACACGGAGTTTTCGTAAGGGTCAATGTCGCAAACGTAAACAATGGCTTCTTCCGCAAATTTCTTGAAAATGCAAACTCGTTCAAGTAAACTGTCACTTCTACACTCCCGTTTAATTTTACTCAATTTATGAGTACAATAATTGTATACTATCTCTTTTTCTCTCACAGAAATGTTACTCAATTTTCTTAAAAAAATGATCTAATCATTAAATTAAGTAGATTCACTTTTTACGAAAATTGAGTAACATTTCCGTGAGAGGAAAAGAGATAGTATACAATTGTACTCAGGAATTGAGTAAAATGAAATAGGAGTGTCTCGTAAAGAGGAACTCCTCTTCTAAACAATCATCGTGGTAATTCACTATGATTAAGTTAGCATTCTCGAGAAATTTGCGGAAGAAGCGATTGTTTACGTTTGCGACATTGGCCCTTTTGAAAACTCCATGTCGATCTATAGTCTAAAACACACAAACACAAATGTACTCACCTTTCGCAGCACCTTGATGCGGTAGGGATCTCTGAGCGCGTCCTCGGCCCGCAGCGGTTCCGGTGTGTATCGTAGCCTCTTTATTCTAACCACTGCTCTAATACATAGTATAGCGAATTGAAACTTCTTTCTAGCGTTAAACTGACTTTGTTTACGTAACTATAGAAATGGGTAAACGAAAGAGTAGCGAAACAGAGCGCGCGAATAGAGGAAACAGAAAAATAATGCGAGAGGTAAAAATGAACAACAAAAAAAAAAGAACAGGTTGAAACAAAAAACAAAAGGGAAAAAAAGAGGAAGAGAGAGAAAAAAAAGCAATCCGTTAATATTGATCAAATGGGTTCTCGTTCTCCGCTGGAGCTGGAGGGCTAGAATTACATGACTATAATAGCAAGCTAGGATATTCGAGAAACAAGAGCACAAATGATGACGACAACTACTTTTGACAGAGTTGGAATTGTTTGTTTGTTTATATGCTTCCTGCGGGGGTAGATGTGTTTTCTTTGTTTGTTTGGTTTTCGATTGTTGGAAAGAAAAAAAGAAAGAGAGAAAAAAGAGGAAAAACAATAGAAAAGCACAATCTTTTCTCTGTGGGAATGTTTTTTTTTTTCAATGGAATTTCTATTGTAAAATTTAGATCGGTAATGTATTTACGCGCGCGCACTAGAAGCAAAGCGAGTACATAGGTTCAAACTTCAAATTACTAAAGCGGATTCGTTCTTACTGTTAGTAGTGCCAATGTCATTCCAATAAGACTAACAAACACGTGCGGGTTTTGTCGTCGGGTTTGTTTTGATTTTGGTTTGCTTTTTTGTCGTTACCTGCTTTCTTCTCAAGCTAAGAGAATGAAGGAAGGGTGGGACACAGCGTGGAAAATTTCGATCACAGTTGGCCAAAAGATGTTTTGTTTGGTAAACGCTTGTAGGAAAGAGTGTGGTAAAATGTGTTTAAATGTGTAAGCAATACAAAGTTTGTCTGGGTGTTGTTGGTTTTGTTCCGATTCCTTTGTACAGAACGGAACACAGTTTGATTAAATAACTGGAGTTTTTGATATGCCGGACGTTGGGAAATTTTGAGGAAAATAATCACCCAAGTAGCACACTACAATCATAATTTGTTGTGGTTACTTGAATATAACTTAGCAAGTCATATTTATGTTATCTCAACTGAATGGCAACTTGTGTGCTACTAGGGCAACCAAATTGACGTTTTCGAATTAACGTCCTGCATATCAAAAACCTACGAGGCAACTAAATGGAGGATTAGTGTGCAATTTCTACAAAGTCGGTGTTGTTTTTATTTACCAAAATATTTTCTGGAAAACATGCGATGCTTCCAATCACTGTCTGAATAGGTCATATGGAAAAATCAATACAAAAGAACAAAGGAACAATCTTATTTCAAATAGAGTAACTAAGCTGATTAGAAGTACAGGAACTAAATTTACGTATGAATCGTAGTTTTCTCAATGGGATATGACCGAATTATAATTTGAAGCTATTCATGTGGATGTAAACAATCGCACGTTATGCGTCTGAGTTGTATAGTTATGTTGATCTTCTGTCGTAGCGTTTTCATTTATTAGCCAAACCTTTCAAAAAATGTATGTGTTAAGCGCATTGTGAACAGATATGACGTTTATTGGAAAATTGAACACTGTTGAAAGTTAGCGATTTATCAATTTGCTTCGACAGTTTCATCCATTGTTGTTTTTGTACCAGTCTAAGATTTATTGGACGTAATGACAGGGTGCCAAATCCGGTATAAAAAGGGCTTGAAAAGCGGGAGGCGTTTCTGGAGGCATTCATTTTAGCAGATTTGCCCGTTGATGGTGTCTGATTTATATATAAAGAGAGTACTTGTTTTGCCACATCCTCAGATCGACTGCGAGACAAGGAATTTCTTGGTTTTTGGACAGTTGTTTTTATCCGGACGGTCCAAGGATTTGGCGACGAAGAACTAGATTTCCGGCATCTGTTTGCTGTTGACCTTGATGTATGTCTCACCGTCCATAACAACGCACATTGGGTTGGTGAGCCACTGTCGCTACAAATTTCTTGCGATACTTTTGGTCATCGAGTTCTGCTCATGACTCCGGATCAATCCCTTCCAAACGTGTTGCCAATCATGTTTTTTTGATTTGTTGCACCAATCTTTTTCACCATCCTTGCCACATCCCGAAACGGAAGGTTGATTCCATTGAATAGGCAGAGGTACTGAAACAGGTCCGGTTTGGTTAAGTGCAACTCTTTCTCTTCTAACCAGAAAAAGGCGAATCTCCAGAATGTTTCGGATCGCCCGCATGAATTGAATTAACTTGCGTCACCTGCAATTTCAAACACCGCTTCTTCACGTAGTTCAAGGTTAGCTTATCGTCTTCAGGGCCGTAATGAGCGCTTCGTAGGATTTGGGGAGGACCTGCAGAAACTAGCATAACACGTCTTCTTCCTGCGTGTTGACTTTCACCACCCTTAGCTCACGCAGAATCTTCTCGAACCGAATATTGCCTTCACGTCACCACCTTCAGTCAGTCTTAGATTTTGGAATTGCTTCTTCAGTATCCACTGGCAACTGCAATCCCAATTCGCTCGAAAGCATTCTTCAGGGCCTCACATGCGTCTTTGGTCGTCTTCTTGTCCTTGACACACTCCCCCGAGATCTGCTGATCCCCCGAGATCTGCTAAACGAGGAGGTTCTAGCGCTTTCTGTTCAATGCCCACCTTCCTTCGAGTAGCTTCTTCTTCTGAGCACGAACTTCCTCAGAATTCATCTGATCTGAAGGTCCTTCGCGTACTCCTCCTCATCGATGACCTTCGGCAAACAGCCAAGCATGGTCTTGCATGAGAACTGCAATCCGGAATTTTCTATTCCCGAAATTTTTACCGGCGAAAACCCAAAACTTCTCTTCGGACACCTTGATGATCGCTTCATTCCTGAAATGCAAATGAATTCGTAACAATTTTGCAGCAGTGGACGTGAATTTTGTCTAGGATATTGTTACTCTCTGCTGCTAGGTCATCCATCGGTTGCTAACTAACACTCCTGCTCAACCAAACCATCCCAGTTGGGATGTTAGCATCTCGAAAGGTCCACGAGCCTGCCCCTTGGTGAACAAGTCTGCCAACTGTTGACTTGTCGGAATATACTGGATTTTGAAGGTGCCATCTTGCAGCTTCTCGCGAATGAAGTTGTAGCGAACGTACACATGTTCCACCTTTTTATGGTTTGGTTGTTTTCATAAAGAACTACAGGTTGTTCCAGTCCAATTCCGTGCGCAAGGACAAGATTTCTCAGCCATATTGCTGCGTAAACTGAGCATGACTGAGCGAAACATACTGCGACAGTACCCCGTTTGTGGGTCATCTAGGAAACTGTCCCACCAAACACTTGAAACACGATATCTGAGATTGATCGGCGGTCGTTCGGGTCCTCGGCGCAATCAGCATCAGTGTATCTTTCCAGTGGTTCCGATTCTTCAGTCCTCCGGAAATTCAGCCGTGGTTTACGGCTCCCATCAGATATCGTAAGATGCCCCATCTGATGACTCCAGTGCTCTCTTGTGAGTGCGGATTGGAATCACTAATGTCTGACCTCGATGAGAGCTCCATGAAAGCTCACGATATGGTCCAGTCGTCACAGCTTCATCCTCCCTCCGTTCTATACAAAAGCGCTGCAGCAGGTCCCCAACATATTTCGGTTAACTGATCTTAATTGTTCCGTTCGCTCGATCTTCATCGATCTTGAGGCCCAAAAACATCTTCATTTCTCCGACTCCCGACTCCCGACTCGAATCTTGATAGACATTTCCCCCATCTTAGCAGCAGTAGAGGCAGCTATCCAATTTGGACCGTTGCAATCCGAACTGTAGAACGAAGTTATGAAACACCGAGTTACAGCTTCGGGAAGCTTTCTTCAAATCGTAAAGGGATTTCAGACAAGGCCGGAATCACCTCGTTCAAATCCTTTGGGTTGTCGTAGGAATATTTACTCCTTCAATTGTCCGTTCAGGAATGCGGTCTAGACGACCAACAGCACACGCACCGTGGTTCCCTTCGCTACCGATGCATGGGTTTCCTTCACCCACTTGCAGTCGACGATGTTCTCCCTTCAAGGTTTCGGAACGATTTCCCAGGTTTCATTCTTCTCTAACGATTCCAGTTCACTTATGATGACCTCTTTTCATTGGTTCCAATGGCCTCGTCGACGCAACCCGTCGATCGTGGCCGGAAGATTCGTCACGAATGTCCGGAATTACCAGTAGACCATTCAGCAGCAGTAGATGCCGGCAAGCCGGTGATGAAGTCCTGTCCTCTGCGCCTCACGATCACTTCTGTTGGGCAATCATCGTAATCGTCCTCATGTCAGGTCAGGTCAGGTCCGTTGCATCCTTTTTCGGCTGATCGTTGGTTGGTCTTGATGGTTGCTCGGGGAGTTCCAGTTCATCACCAAGGTCTTCTTTCTCATCGTTTCTGCTTTGAATTCTTAGAGTTCTTCTACTTCTTCGTTTCTAAACAGCACCGGATAAATACTGTTTGGTGCGGCATCATGGTCAACTTGCAGCTCGTCGAATACCACGTCTCTCTTCTTCAGCGCTGATCTTTTTCTCTTATTGTCCCACAGATTCAACGCTTGAAGATCTTTGGGCGACGATATCTACTAAAACCGGGACTCTGTTTATCTGTGTGGTCTACATCCCAACCATGCCATTCCCAGGTGACCGAATCGCCGATGCCACAAATTGAAGATATGCTGCCTTTGCAACATTGTACCTGCACCAGTCGAAGAAACTTTACGCAGCTTGACAGTTGACCGGTTCTTCTACCGGTCACGGTTCCGTTTCACCACCTGCCGGGATTTTGCTTTGGCCGACCCGCATGTTCATTTTCACGGATCTAGCATACTCTGCGACGAGTGCTTGGCCAGATTTAGCCACCGCAATACAACCCTTCTTGACCAATAAATGCAGCTCTTGTTATAAATCGTTGCTCATCACCATGTAATCCATCGCACCAGAATCAAGAATCCAATCGATACTTTTCTCCAACATCACAGCAGCAGATGAAAATTCCATCGTCACTTTTGCTACGATTGACATTTTCCTCCACTTTTTCGGTGCCGTACTGATCCAGATTCTTCAGCGGTACGATTCTCTGGACACTCAGCACGCTTGTGCCCGAACTTTCCGCATCCGAAGCATTTGATTCTACTCTTCTTACTAGAAAGCACCGAAAATCTCCAGAATGTTCCGGATTGCCCGCATGACTTGAATTAACTCACTTCTCCTGCTCATCCAGAAGCCGCTCCTTTACGTAGTTCTTCTATCAAAAACCACCGAAACCTCCAGAATGTTCCGGATTGCCCGCATGACTTGAATTAACTCACTTCTTCTGCTCATCCAGAAGCCGATCCTTTACATAGTTCTTCTATCAGGAAGCACCTAAACCTCCAGAATGTTCCGGATTGCCTGCATGACTTGAATTAACACGCTTCACCTGCTGGTACAGAAGCCACTTTTTACGTAGTTCTTCTATCAGAAAGCACCGAAACCTCCAGAATTTTCTGGATGGCCCGCATAGCTTGAATTAGCTCACTTCTCCTGGTCACTCAGAAGCCGCTTCTTTACGTAATTCTTCTATCAACAAGCACCGAAACCTCCAGAATTGTCCGCATGACTTGAATTAATTCACTTCTCCTGCTCACCCAGACGCCGCTTTTTTACGTAATTCTTCTATCAGAAACCACCGAAACCTCCAGAATGTTCCGGATTGCCTGCTCGATTTGAATTAACTCGCTTCACCTGCTCATCCAGGAGCCGCTTCTTTACGCAGTTTTTCTATCAGAAAGCACCGAAACCTCCAAAATGTTCCGGATGGCCCACATGACTCGAATTAACTCGCTTCGCTTCAGAAAGCACCGAAACCTCCAGAATGTTCCAGATGGCCCACATGGCTTGAATTAACTCACTTTTCCTGCTCACCCAGAAGCCGCTTCTTTGCGTAATTTTTCTATCAGAAACCACCGAAATCTAGACAGAATGTTCCGGATTGCCCGCATGGCTTGAATTAACTCGCTTCATCTGCTCATCCAGAAGCCGTTGTTTACGTAGTTCTTCTATCAATAAGCACCGAAACCTCCACAATTTTCCGGATTGCCCGGATGACTTGAATTAACTCGCTTCTCCTGCTCACCCAGAAGCCGCTTCTTTACGTAGTTCAAGGTTAGGTGTATCGTAATTCAGGAAGAACCAGCAGAAGCTGGCATACCACGTCCTGCGTGTTGACTTCCACCGCCCTTAACTCACTCAGAATCTTCTCGAACCGAAGATTATCTTCACCTTACCACCTTCAGCCAGTCTTAGATCTTGGAATTGCTTCGTCAGTATCAACTTGCCTGCAATCCCAATTCGCTCGAAAGCGGCCTCCCATGCATCTGTGGCCGCCTTCTTGTCCTTGACATACTCCAGCCGATCCTCCGAGATTCTTGCACTTTCTGTCCAATGCCCACCGTCCTTGGAGTAGCTTCTTCTTCTGAGCACGAACTTCCGCAGAATTCATCTGAAGGTCGTACTCTTCTTGGCTTTCATTAAACAGCCAAGCATGTTCCGGTCTTCCATGAGAACTTCAATCCGAAATTTCCAATTCCCGAAATTTTTGCCGTCGAACAACCAGAGCTACTCTGAGGACATCCTGAAATGCAAATGAATTCTTAAATAGTTCGTTTCCACCCTGGGCCCATAACCTATTAAATAGGCAGAGGTAATCAAAACAGCTCCGGTTGGATTAAATCTAAGCCTACTGCGATATTGTTACTCTCTGTTGCTAGATGAAGATGTTCAATGACTTGGGCTTGGCCGAATTTGCTGTCGTGCGTTTCCTGCCGCTATCGTCCATTCGCTTACTCGTCTGATGTTCCTTGAATGGCCTCCTGGTCACAAAGGATACGGTTGAACTATGAATTCCAAGCTGTCCTCCGATCCCTCTATGACATACGTTTGGATTGTCGAAGTGGATGCACGATTTATTCTTCTGTAATCACTTGCCCGGTTATGATGAAACTCGGTCGGCGATAACACTATTAGCTAGTTTCAGTCAAAATTCCAGCAATTATTGCCCACACGCTAAATTCAAACCACACATGAATGTGTTTGTTTTTATTTTCGAGTAAAATCTTTTAGAATAAAACAGAGTCAAGCTTGGTTTCTAGACTACCATTTCCCTCGATGGACACGCATGACGCATGACGGTTGACTTATTTTTTCCGGAAGTAGACTATTTTAAGAAATCTGTAAGTTCTCCTTCATTTTTGTCATTTCAAGGTTATGGAATTCTAGCTGTTCAAACTGCATTGCCACAGTTATTATGTGGGAGCTTTCGATGCCAGGTACGATTTTTGCTTCATTTTAATTATGTGGCGAGTACAATCATACCCTATGCCTCAGGGAACTTTCCACGATCAAACCGGGAATCAGCTTCCTCAAGCATGGTGTTGCTTTTTTGCTGTGCCTTTATTGACTGAGCTGTTCTGCATATGACAGTTCAATCAGAGCCAGTCTGTTAACAGAGCCTTTAGTCTTCGACGTATTTTCCTTGAATACAGCGATTTCTGTGTAACCGCCAGCTAAGCTCTTTCGACAATGTTCACGTTGTCACCAAAGCAGATGAATTAGCTGGATTCATTGAAGATCGTCCCTTGCATATTGTAGTCCGCATGTTTCCTAACACAGTGTGGATCAGCGTTGGTTAATCCGTTGATAAATCATGCTCAGTACACTACTGACTTTGGTGGCATCTCTTAAAAATGTTCATTCAATAGAATTCGCCTTTGAACCTAAAATATAACCTATAAAATTCAGCCTTGAAAATTAGTAGGTACATCACTAGAAGTTTGAGAATATCTAAATGGTAGCAAATAAATCTTCCAATAAACGTCATATAATAAAACAGATTGAAAAACGTTCACAATGCACATCACGCATAATTTAGCACCCGAAGCAAAAAGCTACTCTCTGTCTTACCAAATCCGTATCTACATAATTTTGACATCATTTTAGTGCTCTTGCCTCGTAATATCTACCAGCTAGTTAACATGATGTTTATAGTGCGTAGTTGTATGTTTGTTTTCATCATTATTGTTTACTTCACAACAGGGACAGCTCACACTACAGCCAAAGAGTAAGAGTATACACCGAACGCCACACAGGATAGACGGTTTTTGACAGATGAAAATGAGTGACGAAACAAGAAGAGGATGATGAAAATGGACAGAGCGCAGGAAACGCAGTAGACGACAAACAACAGGTGGGGGTGTACCCGATGAAAAATGAATGAATCACGACGAATGCGTTTCGCTTTGGAACTGAATGAAATCTACCGAAACTAAGCGTAAATGTGCGCTGCCACTACGTCAAAATGGGGAGCTCTAAGCAGGCAAAAACAATGCATGATCCTACGATTGTGAAATACTTTGGCTAGGCGTACTTTTTCCGTGACGGTCTATGTTTATCACACGTTGACAAACGGTGTCACGCAGGCATCCCACGCAGATGTTTTTGGATGTGTGAGCGGATTTTGGTTTATTTGGAATGAGTCACGAATATGGAGAAAGAAAAACACAAATGATTCGGTCGGTTAGTTGCTTACATAATCCGTTCTGAATGGAATGTCGAACAAAGTTTGTTGCTTAATATTTTCACATTTTTTCTATCGGGAATTCTACAATCTATCCAATCGTTGACGGGGAGGAGTATTGCCAAATAGGGTTGTACGGGAGGGATGACGAGAATTTTGACTTCGGTTCTGCTTGCACTCTGACCAATGGTTATTGTTAAAATGATAAAATTTAGTAATTGAAAACAAAATTTGTTACACTAAATCAAAGCAAAAACACATTTGTTGTTTCCCTCAGGGAAACAGGACCGAATTAGTACCAAATTAGTAGTAGTAAAAAAACCCACGGATAATTGTTGTTGGTGGTATTCGGAAGGGTGGGATAAAACGAAACACATTTCTTTTGACGTAGGATAACAGAACAAAATGAAGAACAAAAAATGCTAAACATAACAGGAGAAACCCAAAACACACTCGGAGGCGAATGCACATTACAAAACGATAATACAAATAATACTAGTAAGAAAAGAATAAAATTGGACAACATTACCAGTGCCAGATCGGCGATACGACTCAAGCGTCGCGACTTGGCCGACAGGCTGCGCTTCAACGGGCCAATGTCTTGTTCGAAAAGCTGTAGTTTCGGCCGCGGACGGTGATGGTTTCGTATTTGTGTGTTTTATATGGAAAACGGCGTAATGGTTGGGGTCCCCCGCGCGCAGTGAGGTTCACACACAGGTTGGTGTTGGGGGTGGTGGTGGTTTGGTTGTTGTTGTTGTTTTCGTCAGAGAAATAAAAAACATAACGAACCAATTCGATTCCGATTCGGGCGATTGTGTCGGAGAGGATTTGCAGAACACAATTTGTTGATTTCGATAGAGAAGGGAAAATGATAACAAAAGCAAAATTTTTTGATTCAATTTTTGATTGTAGACGGTATAGTCCAGTTGTCGTCGGGCGCACGCAGGTGGGTGTGGGTTTTGTTTTTATACAAGTTTCGGTGAACGATCGAATAGTGTGCAGTAGAAGATAAAGCGATGATGGATGGTAGGAGAAATGGTTTTTGATTGTAAGAAAGTAAAGAGGAGAAAGTAAGAAAAATATACAGTTAATAAAATATAACTCTCTGGTCGTAAGTGGGTAGAGGTGGATCGAGGGCAGGTGAAGTTTGCAATGTGAAGCGGGAGTATTATTCATAAACAGTTATATAAGGTGATAGTTGATGTAATCAACGAATGGCCGTGCCTCATTAACACCGGCTCAGTACTTCATTTCCACGGATAGTCTCAGTTCTATAGAGGCTATTCGCTCATGAAAATACAGGAGCTTCTAAGTGTTCTCTCTTCACGTTATTTTATCATCACCTCTGTATGGGTCCAATCTCATTGTTCAATTCTGGGCAATGAGAAAGCGGACTCGAAAACTATGAAAACTTGGCTCTGTAAAGTTGATTCGATTGAGCCTGTACAAATAAATGATAAATAAAAAAAATGGCCATCACAGCAGATTTCAATCGCCACTTCTACGAAGGCACAAACTACAAAAATTTCGAAAGTATAACTGTAATCACCATTTTCCAGCACCGAGTGGTTCAAATTTCCTGCACGAAATGTGTATGATTTCTGAGATTCATCAGTCAAAAATGTACACTTGATGCAAATCGGTTGAAGTGTCAATCGAATCACAATAAAGTTGCTGAAACTAGTGATGTAGTTTTTATGTTACTTGGAGAAGTGGTTAGGCAAATCAGCCGGAATAGTGGCCTTTCATAAATCTAATCTACTATCATCTTAGCTAAATTTTAACGACACGTAATTTTAGGTATCCTTCCAATATTGTTTGTTTGACTTATTTTGTTTGTTGGTAATCATTGGTTCGTCTGGTTTGTTAAGCTTGTTGAATAATTAACTTTCTTTGTTCATTGTCTGACATTTAATATTGGTTTTTTTTTTTTTTGACTGGAATTTCTTGTTTGGTTTGTTTCGATTATTTGATTTTTTGTTATGAATATTTGTTATCATACGCTTATTCGCTTTTGTTTACTTGTTTTATTTGAATTGATGAGTTGTTTGATTTGTTTCTTTGTTGCTCATTGTTTTCATCGTTATGCTTAGGCGTTGATATGAAAGCGTTTCCTTCAATCCATTGTTTTTTGTTGTTTTTATAATTTGCTAATTGTTGTTTACTTTAGCTTGAGGGTTTGTTTTTAGGAACGTTCATGAAGTACGTCACGCCAAAAATACCTATGTCCCTTTCCTCTCTATCTATCGTCACGTATTTTGTAAGGATATCAAATAATGGTTGCAAATATCGTCACAGTTTTACGCACTTTCCTCCCCTTAAAAGCATGACATACTTAATAGATGTTCCTTTGGCTAGGTTTATTTGGAAAAACGTTTTACAGTAAGGTCTTGTTTTACACGGGAGAAACGTTCCAATTTTACTATGAAACGGCGTTAAAAAAAGTCTGAATAAAGTTGATCAATTCACATGCATTAACATTTTAAATAGCTTCGATTTTGTTTGCATGTGTTACTTTTTCATGTAAAATTTTTTTGGTCAAAATAGAGTTTTTAAAATGAATATTCGCATAAAAAATAATGAACTTTTTTGAAAAACTGTCATATTGTTAATTTTCGCACAAAACGAACAATGTGATTCGAATTAGGTCGATAAGTTGTTTCGTTCTGGAGTTTATCGCCGAGAACAAACCGCATATAAAAAAAAACGTCTAAAAAAGACCTTAGTGTATTTGTTTGCATTTTTTTTTAACTTGATTTAATAGGTTCCCTTTGTTGGTTTTGCTTTGATTAGTACATTAGATTTGACATATTCGATTGGTTTGTTTAGAATGTCTTGTCCAATAAAGATTTATTTAGTTTGTTTCGTTGGATGGTTTGTTAACTTGCCTTTTTTTCTGTTTGTTTGTTGGTCTTCCGATAATGTTCAGAATGTTACTTAACTGCAGTGCAGTGATTGGTTTTGGTTGTTTGGTTTGCTGAGATTATTTAGTTTAGTTCTCTTTAGTTTTTCACCTTTACGTGTTTGTCGTTTATTAGGTAGGTCTGGTGTTAGTGTGTTTGGTTGGATGTTTATTTCCAAATTAACTTGGTTTCTAGTTTATTTGGTCAAACTTGTTTTTTTTCAATTGGCTGGATTTGTTTGGTTTATCTAATTTGAAGTTTCGCTTGTTGTTACTTGTTTGCTTGGTTTCATTAGGTCTTATGGGTTCGTCTGATACGTTCGATTAGGTCATTTTATTGAAATTTTTTGGTTACTCTATATGTTTGTTTACATGACAATTTCATTTTTTCTTATTTTGTATTAGTTTGTTCGAATTGTTAAGCCAGTTACATTATTACATTTTTTTAATAAGTGATTTAGTTTTTGTTAGTTTTGTTTATTGTTTGATATTGATTTGGTTTTTATATGTTCGGTTTGATTATTTTATTGAGCTTTTTGGTTGCTCTATTTGTTAAGATGAAAGTTTCGTTCTCTAGTAGAATTTGTAATGTTTTCGATTTTTTCGGCAAGTTGCATTGGAAAATATCTTCCCAACATCATGGGATCTCTGTAGTGGACAACAGTTTCTTCTAGAACCATGTGTTGTGAAGAGAAAGTATCGATAGGTCCAATATCGTTCGGCAGGCTGTTAAATTGAATATAAGTAGTTTGAAATTGAGCGTTGGGCTTTTGGTCAAGGTGGTAAATCCGTTCCTGCCTTGATCTACCCCGCATGGGAAAGAATTTCTTTAATTGTTTTAAATAGTTTGTTTGATTCCACTTTCTTGTTAAACATGGCTTGACTGTTTGTATATTCAATTTGTTTGGTTTTGGTAGTTCCATTTGCATGATTTGGTTTAATTTAATCTGTAATTTATATATTTATTATCTTACAAAGCATGATCTCGGTTTGTTAGCTTCAATTTCGTTTGATTTATTTTATTATAATTTTATTAACGTAGCGTATTCTGCTAAATAAGTTCATTTCGTTCATTTGGTTTTTTAAGTTAATGTCGTTAAATTTTTCGATTATGTATTATTTGTTAACATTCCGAATTTCATTGCTACATTATATTCATTTTTTTTTATTCCGTGATATTAATTGTTAATATTTTCTATTTCGATTGTTTGCTTAGTTTTATTTGCTTTGATTATTAAAATTAAATTTTTTTTTTTCGTTCGTTGTGTTTGTTTTGTTTTAGTTTGGTTTGTTTGGTTTGTGTTCTGGTTTTTTATGTTTGATTTGTTTCTGATTCGTGTTTGGATTAAATTCGGTTTATGGTTTATGTATGACTTGTATGACTACTTCGTGTTTAGTTTGTATTTGGTTTGTTTGGGTTGTGTTTGGTTTGTTTGGGTTGTGTTTAGTTTGTTTGGTTCCAGAACGTTCAGTTTGATTTATTTAATTTGGTTGTTTGACCAATTTGTTTCTTTCGATAAAGATTTCGGTATCTTGTTGGATTTGTATTAGTTTGTCTAATTTTGTTTACCAGTGTCATTTATTGAATTTAATATGAATGATTTTTTTTACTGAGCTTGTTCGTTTGGTTTGATTTACTTGTTTGGTATGGATTATGTTTGTTTATTCTATTTGTTTGGTTTTAGGAGTGCGATTCCATGGTTAAGGTGGTAATTTGTTTACTTTTTTTTTTCAATTTCTGATTTTGGTTAATTTTGGTCGATATGGTCATTTGATTACTTTTAATGTAGCGATTTGTTAATTTTGTAAAAATTGTGCATTATGTTGATACACATAACATTTATTGTATTTATCCTATTTTGTTTGCTTGCTTGGTTTTATTTGCTTTGTTTTGTTTGTGTGTTGTGTTTGGTGTATGTTTGGTACTTGTGTTGGGTTTGTTAAATGTATGTTTAGTGTGCGTTTGGTGTTTGTTTTGTTTACATTTAATATGTGTGAAGTTCGGGTTTGTTTTGAATTTGGTTTATTTGGTTTGTGTTTGTATTAAACTTTTGTCTATTTTGTTTGGTGAGTTTGGTTTATATTTTGTATGTTTCGTATGTCCTAAATGGTATTTTGTTTGATTTGTTTTGTTGGTTTGGTTTGTTGGTATGGTTTGTTTGGCTTGTTTGGTTTGTTTGGCTTGTTTGGTTTATTTGGTTTGTTTGGTTTGTTTAGTTTGTTTGGTTTGTTTGGATTGTTTGGTATGTGGTTATTCTTAATTTGTGTTTGCATTGAATGTTTTATACTTGGAATAATTTGCCTGGCATGTTATAATTTGTATGTTTTGTATCTTTGGTTTATATGGATTTTATGATTTGTTGGGTTTGTTTGTTTTCTTTAAGTGTTTTTGATTTATTTGGTTTGTTTAGTTTGTTTGGTTTGATCATTTTTTTCGGTATATTTGGTTTGTTTGGATTATTTTGTTTGGTTTCTTTGGTTTGATTGGTTTCTTTGGTTCGTTTGGATTGCTTGGATTGTTTGGTTTGTTTGATTAGTTTGATTTGTTGGATATGTTGGATTTGTTGGATTTATTTGGTTTGTTTGATTTGTTTGATTTGTTTGATTTGTTTGATTTGTTCTATTTGTTTGATTTGTTTGATTTGTTTGATTTGTTTGATTTGTTTGATTTGTTTGATTTGTTTGATTTGTTTGATTTGTTTGATTTGTTTGATTTGTTTGATTTGTTTTATTTGTTTGATTTGTTTGATTTGTTTGATTTGTTTGATTTGTTTGATTTGTTTGATTTGTTTGATTTGTTTGATTTGTTTGATTTGTTTGATTTGTTTGATTTGTTTGATTTGTTTGATTTGTTTGATTTGTTTGATTTGTTTGATTTGTTTGATTTGTTTGATTTGTTTGATATGTTTGATTTGTTTGATTTGTTTGATTTGTTTGATATGTTTTATTTGTTTGATTTGTTTGATTTGTTTGATTTGTTTGATTTGTTTGATTTGTTTGATTTGTTTGATTTGTTTGATTTGTTTGATTTGTTTGATTGGATTGATTTGTTTGATTTGTTTGATTTGTTTGACTGTTTGAGTTGTTTGATTTGTTTGATTTGTTTGATTTGTTTGATTTGTTTGATTTGTTTGATTTGTTTGATTTGTTTGATTTCTTTGATTTCTTGATTCCTTTGATTTCTTTGATTTCTTTGATTTCTTTGATTTCTTTGATTTCTTTGATTTCTTTGATTTGTTTGATTTGTTTGATTTGTTTGATTTTTGTTTCAACTTTTGTCAGGATTGTTTTTTTTTGTGTTATTGATTTGTTTGGTTTGTTTAGTTTTTTAGTGTGATTTATTTGGTTTGTTTGAGTTTATATGTTTTCTTTCGACTTTTTTTTTATTTGATTTGTTTGGTCTTTGATGACGTTGTTTGGTCTGTTTGTTTTATTTGTTTTGTTTGCTTTGTTTCTATTGTTCGTTTTCTCTTTTTTCCACGAAAGCACTCAAACAATGTACATATTGTTTGTTTTGATCCTTTGTTTGGTTAGTTTGCGTTCATGTTTTCTGGGTTTTTTTCTCTTACTGTTTAATTCTTGTTTGTAATGTACATTCTATTTATTTCTTTTGTTTTTTTTGTCAATTTATGTTGAATTGAAGTTAAAATATAAAGCCATTTCAAGTTTTGAGACCGTTTAAGCGTATGTTAAACATTATTTGTTTTTTATTTACTATGCTTGAAATCTTATTATTCTCATGAAAATAATATCAAGCAGGAAATATTATAATTTACAGAACAAAATATAACAACTTCTTGAGAGCTTTTCGAACAGTTTTTGTTTATGATGTTAGTTTTAACAGGGGACTGACTCGTGAAATTTTATCATATGCAAACCCTAACCAAATTTTTCAATCCAAAAATATGGTGTTACTTTGTATTTCGTAGAAGATATTTTTATATAAATTAATTATTATAAAAACTTTGAAAAAATTACAAGCGATAATTTTTTTCTTATGTTTGGAGTCTGATCCTCTTCCCCACACAGAAAAAAATAGGAATTTAAAACAAGCGCGTAAAATTTACCCCCGGGTTTAATTCCAAGCCAATGGAAGCGTAAACAACGAAATTGTTTGCAATCTTTTACGCGCCATACAACAATGTTTGCAATCTTTCAAACAACAGGCTAGATCCAGGCGTTATCTGGCTTAATTTACATGAAATATCGAATTATTTTCTGCCAAATCTACACGCTTAGATTTTTTTACAGAAATTTGTAAAGTTTTACCGTATTCTCAACAGCTGAACGTTCGGTAATCCGATTTAACGGATTTCTGTGAAATTTTACAATTATCTGTAAAATATACCGATTCCGTATAAAATTACTCGGATTTCTGGTAAAAATTTAACTGATTTTTTCTAGTGGAATTGCTGTCATATCTAGGAATTTGCTGTCGCAGTTTTACTTAAGTGATCAAGTATTGTCACAGCTAAGTTTCTCGTATTTTATGCGAGGTTAGTACTTTTTTAGCTTTGTTTAGATTATCTAGCGTTCAGAATCATAAAGGCCTATTAACAATGATGGGGTCTTTTCGTAGATTCTCTTGTTGCATAATTACTGTGAACTGAATTAATTTATCAAAACTGTGTGGTAAACGGACGAAAATCGATCATTGTAGATAGGCCTTTAGGATTCTGAACGCCAGATGTACAAATTAGAGAAGGTCGAATGAACGAAGCATCATTTGGCATGAATATGCTTCAATCCAAACAATCCAAAAGTCACCTTAAAGTACGTCCCCATCAAGGGGAAAGCACTAAAAATAATATTCATTCATAAAAGTCACCGACGCAAAACCAAAATACGTCTCAGCATTACGCACTCCGACAGCTCGTCAAGTGACAGCCCTCGAGGCATGAATCAACCAGACTCAAATGAAGTCTAAAATTAGTCCACATTGTGATACACCTCTTTTCAAGTGGAAAAATTAAATGACCACTCACATCCAGTACAAACCCCTCTCAGCAAAACAAATGGAACAAACAAATAAAATTCATGAAAAACACAATATTTGACGCCCGGCTTGCAACCGAACTCGATGAAAGACGTCCGCTCGGTCAGCCCGGATTCGTCCTCTACGCAAATCCAATAAAACGCTTTGATTCGCATTCCTTTGTCCCATATTATACCGTGTCCCGTGATCGCAGGACAGCTGTGACTGACTGCTTTTGCTGTTTGCGATTTTCGTGTAAATAGGTGGAGGCGATGTGAATTTTCTGATTAATTTTCCTCCGTCGTCGTCAACGTCACTCAACCGTTGGATCACATGCGGCGTTTGGTCACGACCTGTTAGTGATCGGCCAATAGCATTCCGTACCTCGCATTGCAAACTTCGGTCCCCTGCTGTTTTGTTGATGTAGGTTTGAGCGTGGTGATAATTTCCCAACCAAATAAACGATGCGCTCATAGCACAATCAGAGTGACTGTGCATAATATGTGGGGGATGATGGGGAAGCGTTAGATAGCGGCGGCCGAGACTTGTGTGAGATTTTGAGAAGGGGGGATGCTAGCTGAGGGCAAATCAAATATGACGTTCACTTTTGAGGGAGTTAATGGGGTGAAATAGGTCAAAATAAGAGATGCCATATTTGAAAGGCCCTACGCTCCCCTGGAGATAAAATCATCAATGATAAGCCTTTGCCAAACAGGTGCAAAAAGGAAATGATGGGTTGGGAATGAATCCCAAAAGAACAGAAGATAGAATCGGACAATCCAAAGAGTAAAAAACAAAAGTGATTGGAATCTAAACGACCGGTTGCTGTATGTATATGTACAATAAATCAATAATCTGATCAAATCGAATCGAAAGGAGGACCAAGAAGAAGAAGTAGATGAGTGTGCATGAGCGATTGTACAATTGCCATCGGAGTCAAACTCATGATCGGGCGGATGCAAACGCCAATAATTACATGAGTGAAAGGAATAGAAGCGATTATATATATACAAAGAGAAAGATGGCACAGTCGTCTGTTTGGAGGACAACCGTGTGGATGTGGATGATGTGTGGTGCGTTTGTGTGTGGAGCGGAGCAAGTTAGCACTTGTTTAGGTCGATGCCGATCAGGCCGCGGAAGGTGGAATTATTTGCCAAAACGACGGCTGAGAACGCGATTGTGGTGACGTAGGATCGCGTGCGGAATTGCTTCGCTACTTACTACTGTGTTGAAGAACGGATGCTTCAAGGCCTCTACCACGGTGATGCGCTTGGTTGGGTCCACCACCAGGCACTTGCGGATCAGGTCTTTCGGGTCCTCTGTGGAAGACAGCAAGTGGGAATTGGAATTAGTTACACAGTTAACACAGTGCATGTTTCAGTTATTTTATGCGAATTTTGTTTAAATCTGCTTTATTTTAGGGTTTTCACGATTTTCTATTGTAAGCTATGCATGATTTTCATTCATACTGGAATTTTTTTTTCATGATTACAGAGTAATCGAAATGTTCCATAGACTAAAACCAAACAGTGTTCGGCTGGTGTGGTCTTATTATTATTTGTCTAAATGCTCTCTGGCGTTATTTCGTTTGATGAATTTTCCGGCCGCTCTTAATTCCTGCCATTCTTAATAGCTAGATCTATTTTTAAAAATATGATAATGCTTCTTTTAGTGCGCGTTAAGTTTTATTAATGTATCACTATACCATACCAAACTTACACCAGAGGTACTGTACCGAAGGCCTCTGCAACTTTTGCTGACATCTGCTTCGAATTATTTGAATACTGATATCTTCTTTTGCCGGGGTACAAACTCACTGCGGCCATTTATTGACCTATTGTGGTAAGACTCATTTGTTGTGCGCAGTTCATTTCTACATCCACCAGTATTTAGGGCTGGAGGTTGTTTTTTAGGTCTGCGTTATCCCCAGTCCGGAATAGCATCCATAATAAATGCTCCACCATATTCCACCAGATATCTCGAGGTGGCATAATGCAACTCCCGAAATAAC
Source organism: Aedes japonicus (assembly GCA_034211315.2). Classification (NCBI taxonomy): domain Eukaryota; kingdom Metazoa; phylum Arthropoda; class Insecta; order Diptera; family Culicidae; genus Aedes; species Aedes japonicus. The sequence goes on along the minus strand of JASCZW010000854.1, from coordinate 147,344 downwards.
GTTTCTTCTTATTAAATAGAAAACTGCATTCACAAGTAGATGCTCTGAGGATTCAGTTTTGAACCCACAGAACGAATCTTCTTTAGCTTCATTAAGAAGTGTCGCGATGGGCAGTGGCCGGTTAATAAACCTACATACAGTATGTAAAATAAGTATATCCACCCCTGCTTCAAATTTACAATTTTCCTGTTATCGATTCAAATATTAGTTGATAAAATGAGTGTTGTAATGCGTTTGGTCCATTATATAGTACCTATCACCTATACCATTAAATATACTTGAATTAATCTTGCTCTTGAGAATCTATGCCAAGATCAACAGAAAAGGGAAGTAAAACATGCAAAAAAAGTTTATCCACCCAAACATGCTTAGTACCATTTTGCCGTGTATTAAGCGGTTCCTGTCACTTTTTCGAATGTAAACATTGCATACAGTTATCCTTTCGTATAGTGTAGAAGCTTTCGTGATTCAAATTTGAGTTCTCGTGTTTCGAAATGCCTTAAAAACGCACAAATTTCGCTGAGTATCCGAAAACTTATCATAGAGCATCACAAGTGCGGTAAAAGCTACCGTCAAATTGCTAATATCGTTCAGATACGTAGAGATACGGTTGCCAAAATTGTTCAGAAGTACAAAAAGAGTGGTTCTTTCACACCAGAAAAGCGATCAGGGCGACCGGCGAAGACAAGTTCCCGGATTGACAGGGCTATCGTCGGAAAGGCGGAACAAGATCAAGGTTTATCTGCTCCAAAAATTGCATATCAAGTTGAAAGTGAATTTTCTATCCATGTGACACCTCAAACAATCCGAAATCGATTGCATCTACATGGTCTGAAGGGTAGAGTGGCAATTAAGAAACCATGGTTGTCAGCGAAAAACATTTAAAAACGATTACAATGGGCTCGAGATCATATTACATGGACAGTCGATGATTGGAGAAAGGTCATTTGGTCAGACGAGACTAAAGTAATGCTATTTGGGTCTGATCGTATCACACGAAAATGGCGCAGATCCGGTGAAAGTCTGAAAACCCAGTGTTTAAAGCCTACAGTCAAACATGGTGGAGGTGAGTTATTGCAACATCATTAATTTTCAACTAACTTTTAAGTTAGTACTCTACCTGCACAGAAAATGATAAAAGCTAGTAAAAACTAGCTTTTATCATTTTCTGTGCAGGTAGAGTCATGGTTGGGGCTCGATGGCTTTGTCTGGCGTTGGAGAACTCGAATTCATTGACGGAATAATGACCAAGGAGGTTTATCTGGACATACTGAAACGAAAACTTTACACGAGATACATGGAGATACATGTCCCAGCAAGATGGGGATCCAAAGCACACATCGAAGCTGGTATCCCAATGGTTTAAGGAAAAGAAAATCATTGTTTTGGAGTGGCCAGCACAGTCTCCTGACCTTAATCCAATAGAACATCTCTGGTCTATTTTGAACATTAAGGTTCAGGAATACAAACCATCAAGCATTCAGCAATTACGACAAGTTGTTGTAACTGAATGGGACAAAATCGCACCAGAAACGACTGCTAAGCTTGTCCAGTCAATGCCACGACGATGTCAAGCTGTCCTTGAAGCCAAGGGAGGTCACACGAAATATTGAATGATTTTCAGGATCATGGTGGATAAACCTTTTTTACATACTGTACACACAAATTCGCGCTTGGTAAGTTTCAGCAGCGCGTTTGTGTTTTTCACGTTTGGAACAATGAATCTTTTTGACTGATTTATTCCGGTTGCAGTGTGCCAATTTGCTCCTACAGTCTGTTTCTCCCAGTTTCTAAGCTTCATCGATAATGCACTTTAGGATACTCAACAGAAAGATTCTGGCCCATATAAGGTGCCCAGAGACCTCTCCCTAGCAAGTTGATCAGCCACTTCGTTGCCTGCAATGTTACTTGACCCTATTGAGGTTGACCCTATTCTTTGAAGCCAGTGCTTTTAGTAATTCAATGCATTCCCACACAAGCTTGCAATAGCACTCAAGTGCGCTGATAGCATTCAAAGCCGCCTAGCTGTCTGAGAAGATACAGATATTGGCGTGTCTGTATTTCCTTTTTAGATGACAGATGACGGCGCATTCTACGAATGCTTGAATTTCGACTTGAAATACCGTAGGCCGTTTACCTATTGGTATGGCGAGTTTAGTCCTGGGTCCGTACACTCCAGCCCCAGTTCTAGCACCCATTTAAGAACCGTCTGTGAAAAATGATCCTGGTAAAACTGTTGGCCCATCAGATTCCTACATGTTCCGATCATTTATCGTTACTTTGTATATTATATCTAAGATGGGTTTTTGTTGTATCCAGTCTTCGTTTTGTGTTATCAACGGATTTAAGTTGACATTTTTTTTTATCATTTGTAAATGTCCCTCAAAGATCCTTTTGTACCTTTTAAGTTTTAAAGCACCTTTAACTGCCTCTACCTGTAAAAAATATGCAAGGGTAACATATGCATTATGGTATCCAGAGTGATAGTGGGATAGAGTTGCTAAACGTTGCAGTTTAGCCAGCTCTCGTTCAGCTGAAGTTATGTTGGTGCTGGGCCACTAGACTAGAGAAGCATACGATATCTTGGGTCTTATGCCTGCCAGATAAATCCAACGGATTATTCTAGGCCTCAGTCCCCATTTCTTCCCAATCGCTCTCCGACAGGCCCAAAGAGCAGCAGTTGCTTTGTTTACAACATGCTCTAAGTGTTCACTCCAATTCAATTTCCGATCTAGTGTGACTCCTAGATATTTAACTAGAGAGGAGAAACTCAACTGTACCCCATCTAAAGACGGTGCCTTTATGTTTATAAGTCTTTTCAGTGTAAAAATTACAAGAGTTGTTTTTGAAGGGTTTACATTCAGCCCGCCATCTTGCACCAAGCAAGAGTCTGTGAATTCCTCTCGAATAGTGCTTGCTCCGTCGGAGCCTCTTCATGCAGTCGTTTGAATTAGGCACAGGAACTCCCCGGCGTCTCTTAACCAGCTTCCATCAGCTATTGTCTGTGAGTCAATACAATTTACTACTCTCTCGGTCCGCGAGTCTCAGGAAAGCAGCAACAAAAATATGAAGGACACACACACTATTAAAGACACTCTCTCCGGAGGAAGCCCCAAATCGAGCTGATGCAATTCCAAAAGCAATTTCTACAATTCTTCTTGCTCGGGACAACTTGTAGTTAAACACTCTTTCGTCTTAGCTATGATTTCTGCACGAATATGACTTCACTATGTGTAGATGAAACGGAAAAGTGTCAAATAGCATAAGGAACGGGTTTGGTCTTCGGGAAAAGTGGTCTCGATGATAAGAGGTGAAGGTCGTTCCTGTACATCGACTTTGCAAATGAGCAATCGGCAGATATCCCACCATCACTGATCCTTTCTTTTGCTCCTATGCTGACAAAGTCAAATCTGTATTCAGCATTCACCAAAACCATTTGAACGATGCTGCACTACTTTTTAGAATTGAAAAAAATCACTGACGCTCTTTGCAGGGTCTCTTATACTACCGTGTTTTTCGTCTTTCCGTAAATTCCCAAACTTTTCTGAAGAACTTACCTGAAGTTCTCTGAAGAATTTATCTGCAGTTCTTTGAACAATTTCCCTGAATTTCTCTTAGGGTTTTCCCTGTACTTCTCTTAAGAAGTTCTCAGACGTTCTCTGAAGAACTTTCCAAAAGTTCTCTTTAGAACTATCTAGAAGTTTTCTAAAGAACTTCCCCGAAGTTTTCTGAAGTAATTCTCCGAAATTTTCTGAAGAGAACTTCCCTGAGGTTCTTCTAAAGAACTTCCCTGAAATTCCTCTTAAAAACTTCGGTAAAGACGAACTTCTCTGAAATTACTTTCCTGAAGTTTTCTGAAAAACTTTCGCGAACTTATCTGAAGTTCTCTAAAGAGATTCCCTTAACTGAAGAACTTCCACGAACTTTTCTTCAGAATTTACCTGAATTTCTTTAAAGAATTTCCCTGAACTTCTCTGAAGAACTTCCCTAAACTTCGCTGAAGAACTTTTCCGAACTTCACTAAAGAACTTCCATGAAGTATCTGTCTGTCTGAACCTTATAGACTCGAAAACTACAGCACCGATCTGCGTGAAATAGCATGTATGGGGTGATTTGGGGCCGCAGAAGGTTCTTATGATAATTTGAGACCCCTCCCCTCTTTGCAAGGGGGTGCTCCCTTACTAATGAAAAACAAATTTCTGTATTTCTTGAGAACAAATCAAGCAAAGGAAACCAAATTTAGCATGTGGGAGTTTTTGAAAGTAACTTTCTTATGGTGGTTTGAAAACCTTCCCCATTCTTAAAGGGGGGGGCTCCCATACAAATGAAACACAAATTTCTGCATAACTCGAAAACTAATCAAACAAATGGAACCAAATTTGGCACGTGGAGTTTTTTCAAGGCAAGAAACGTTTCTATGGTGGTTTGAACTCCTCCGTCGTCTGGAATAGGTGGGGTTCAATACAAATGAAACACAAATTTTTGCATAACTCTAGGACTAATCAAGCAAATGGAACCAAATTTTCCATGTGGAAGCTTTTGACGACAAAGCATGTTTCTTTTGTGATTTGAGACCCCCTTTTCTTCTGGAAGAGGACACATGACACACAATTTTCTGCATAACTCAAGAACTAATCAAGCAATTGGAACCAAATTTGGCATGTTGAGGTTTTTGAAGGAACGAAATATTTCCATGGTGTTTTGAGACTCCTCTGCCTTCTGAATGTGAGGGGAGGGGAGCTCTCATACAAATGAAACACACATTTTTGCATAACTCGAAAACTAATCAAGCAAATGGAACCAAATTTGGCATATGGGTGTTTTTGGAGGCAAGAAATGTTTCTGTGGTGGTTCGAGATATCTCCCCTCTCTGAAAGGGAAGGATCTCATACAAATGAAACACAAATTTCAACCAAACATGAGTATTATCCAGCCAACTAAAACTCAAAATGTGTGTTTCTCGGGAGCGAAGCATGTTCTGATAGAAGTTTGAACCCAGTCTTAGTCAAGAAAGAGGGATGCTTGAACTACTCTCAGTGCTTTATTATGCACAAGATGTTAATCTAAGGTTATGCAAGAGGAAAAGACGTTTAAACTGACATGATATGGCGTAGTTTGTAGATAAATATTTTGTCTATGAAATGCTTTCTACACAGAAAAAAACCATGAAACGTTGGATTAATAAACACAAATAGAAACGAACTGATCCGAGGAAAAGCTTATAAAAAGAAACATGCTAATAGTTAAAAGCATGTGAATTCTCATTTGCTATTTGATGTTCTTAGTTTGAATTGGTTATGACTAGAGTTTTGATGCATGGTCAGTATAGGAGCCATAGTTTGTTTCCTTTGCAATGAATCCGGTTTTGACTGATAAAGAGGCGCTCCTTTGAAAGGTGTTTTCATTCCTCAAAGGATTTAAATAGCGGAAACATTCAATGAAAGTCTATTCATTGCCAATAAAACAAACAATGACAACTGTAACAACACCGAGTACTTCATTATTCCTCAATAGTGATGAAGTAACTCGACCTGCACTAAACTAAGGACACGGGATATACTACAATAGATCAAAGTACTGGTCGCAGTGGTTTATGTCCCGACCAGAGAAAAAAAACTGTTCTCGTTGTATTTGAGGAGCTTGGTCGAGCGAGTAAACGAAAAGGGGAGTAAGACATCACTGTTTCAGATTCAAAGAAAGAAGACACGCCAAGCCCACGTAGTACAGCGGGGGAAATACGAAATATCGATTGTGTCAAATGTCTATAATGCCTGACTTATATTCAGAGAAATTCTCTCCTCCAGCGTGCAAATTGTACAGGAATCGAGTCCTTAAGTTCCGTGTTGCGATTGTGATAGTATGAGATCCGGTAGTTGGATACGTCTCCTAGGTAATGTTCCAACTGCTCTCTATTGAAAACACGCAATAAATCTTATTGATGAGTTGGCTTAATGCGATCCGCCACTAATCACATACATCTCTATAGAGCGCGTAATTTTAGGAATGGATACTTGCAAAGATTCAATCAATTTTGCCGGTGCGTGGTTTCTTTGCCACATCATCTGCTGTAATTGGTGGATCCCTAGGTGCAATTGACCTGGTCTATATCGAAGAACTATTACGCAGCGACTGAATCCAAAATCCCATGATGACGTTGCGAATGATGCTCAGATACGATGTAGACCACTGGAAAATCATAAATAAGTTCGGGTTTTCACTTTCTGATATTGCTCCTGTGTGTATTCATACATGTCATCTGCTTGCCAATAGTGCCTTACAACGAAATTCACCTCAGTTTTGTGCAGTTTGCATTACTTCTACAATATTCTTTGAACTTCTCCACAAGTTGCTGCATATTATGTTACTATTATGAATATGCGATGTTTTCGCAAATTCTACAAAACGTCACGTAGATACTCTTCTTTCTTCTCTTGTTCTTCATTTTCTTGCCAACTATATGTCCTACAAGCCTTTGCATGCCGCTTAAAAATGTGTTCTTTGAAGCATTTTGATCTCCAGACTGGAAAACGATGTGTTTACCAACTATGAACTTGTTGATACCGATTGAAAACTTCAACCCAGGTCATCAAAATTCAAACACAAATAGAAAATAAACAAGCCCCCGTTCTCCAATCCACAACCCAGCCCACCCTTAAAAGTAACCACTCACCAGATATGTCAGCCCACTCGGGCGAGGTGAAACTATATTTGCCCTCCATGATGTTCCGCAGCATGACCATCTGCTTCCGGTGCCAGAACGGTGGACAGCCAACTAACAGTGTGAACATGATGACACCGCACGCCCAACTGCAAGAAGATTAGGAAATGAAAAATGCTCGCTAAGTTCTTTCGCACCAACCGCTATGTATTTCGCGAAATCGCCACCACCGCCGCCAAAAACCAACACGATTCCGCGGTGCGATTTCGCTCGACACATATGTGCTACACATAACGTACATATCGACTTCCTTCGAGTAGCCGGGTGCATCTTCAAACATGTTACATTTAAGCGTTTCCGGGGCTAAGTAACCAGGCGTTCCGCAGAGATCTGCGAAAAAGGAAACCACACAAGGATGAGCATACGACATTCAGCTTAGTTCGGGTAAGAGTCACTCACCAAAGAGCTTCTCGCCGTCTTTCAGTTTCCGGGCGAAACCGAAATCGGTAATCTTCACGTTCAAACTGTCGTCCAGGAGGATGTTCTCCGGTTTCAGATCACGATGAACGATGTTCCTTGAGTGGATGTAGTCGACGCCTTCGAAAATTTGCCTGCGAAATGTAGTGAAAATGAAACCTATTGACAGAACCATCCAGTGAGATCCGGTCGGCCACGATCGGGTTGCCGTTAGAAATCGATCGCGTTCGATTTGTCATGCTCGATCGAATGCGATCGAGTTCTCCTGCAGCACGTTGCAGTCTTCTCGCCCGTGGATTTAAGCGTGCTGCAGACACGGTCCAGCAAACCCTCACGTGTCCTGACATCTCCCAAACCTACCTCATAATATAGCGGGATTTTTTCTCGGACAATGTCACCACCGAGGTCAGATAATCAAACAGCTCACCCTGCCGGCACAGTTCGAATACCAAGAAGATGAACGCGTCCGATTCGAACACATCTTGCAGTTCGACTGTTGCCCAAAAAGAGAAAACATAAACAAATCATGTTAGATCGTGTATGATGCTTGCGTGACACAAGGCAGGTCTGTTATTTCGTCAGCCACGGAACGAACGGCTGGATGGGTGGGGTATAAATTCGATATCATACGGCAAACAGAAAATATACTCACTGATATACTTGTGTCCCATCACGTGTCGAAGGATTTGGATCTCCTGTCGGGTTGCCTCCAGCATGTGATTCGAATCGCCAGACTCGGCCGCTCCGAGATCGATGATTTTGGCCGCAAACTCCTTGCCCGTTTCCTTCTCCATGCATCGTCGAACGGTTGAACTGATGCCTCTGTGCGTGGCGGTGGCGTTTGTTGTGCATCAATTGGTGATGGAAAATGCGCGTCGAAACCGTGGGAGGGTAGGAGAGAAGAGCAAACAAAGAATGGATATTAGTGGTGTGAATCAGAGTTGGATTTCGCGATCTTTTTGAAGGGGAACAAAGAAGAGTGTGCACGGGAAAGGTTGACCGGCTGATGCGAGTTTCGATCCATTGGGTATTTTAAAAATCATCTTTTCCGGCTTTTTCAAAAACCCTACCCACTACTTCATGAATCGTTTGCTCTGTTTACTATATCTAAATATGAACTAAGTTCGTCTAGAATATTGTAAAACCCGTCTCTCTTATTTGTTTCTATCTACCCATCGTGTGTGCTTTCCATGAGGAATCCGGTATGTTCGGAATGTGTTAAAATTTTAAGCCGAAACCTTTAGCCATCTTTAAAACCAGCATCCTACTATTTTACGGGGAAACTTCCAGGGAAATTTGAACATCGAGAGCTGATTCTCAAGGGAGAGATTCAGAGAACTTCTATCACAAACGAAGGCAACTTTCATATGCATAATACACTAGCTTCTTGAAAAACCCTCAGAAAAGTGTTGCTTATTTCCATAAAATTGGTATCTGCACTTATTTCTGAATTTCTTCCTATTTATTCAAGAAATTTTGATTTAGTTTCAAAATATCATTGAGCTCGACCAAACTTTGTAGTATTTGTCTGAAAGTTTTCAAAGTTTTTGAGTTTTCTAAACTTTTTCTAAGGACAAGGGATGGTTCAAATGATTGTCAGAATATAATATTTCTATGAATATGCCTCTGCGTGCCTCGAGAGAAAGAACGTTAAGCAAAGGAAATCTATGCACTTAAAAAAATCTACACGTTGTTTCCACGTAAAACGCACGTAATTTTCGTCCACTGCCAAAACCGGTAATAAACACCTGGAATTCACTTAAGTGCTACGTGATTTCCACGTACATCCTCATTCTACGTGAAAATCATAGAATTGCTACGTGTTTTTTTAAAGTACAATTCACTGACACGTAATCTTCACCTGATTTTACTGAACTAGATTCGGTTCAGGTGAAACTTACGTGAAATTCCACGTGGAAACACCGTGTCGATTTTTTTGAGAGCAAAATTTTGCTTCCAAAAAACGCGTAGTTCAACCTTCTGTAACTTTATCAATTATCGCTATTTTTGGCTGAAAATTTGACAACACCAATGTATAGACCTTATGTGACCAAAATTTAATGTTGATAGGATATATAAATTCGAAGTTATCACAACATATGTTAAAAAGTTATTTTTGGACATAGCAATTTCAAAAATCCGTACTTCAGTGAAAAATTAAGGTAGCATACTAAAAATTTCTCTTAAAACAGTACAGAAAATAATGTGGACAAAATTTGAACTGTTTCCATCAAGAAGTTCCAATACATTGTTTAAGTTTTGTCAAATTTTCAGCCAAAAATATTGATAATTCACAAAGTTATAGAAGGTTGAACAACGCGTTTTTTGGAAGCAAAATTTTGCTCGGCTTTTTTTATACTGAGTGTAGAAATAAATTTGTCTGTCTGTCTGAACTTTATAGACTCGGAGACTACTGAACCGATCGGCGTGAAAATTTGTATGCAGGGGTTTTTGGAGGCGGGGAAGGTTCTAATGATGGTTTGAAACTCCTCCCCCTCTAGAAAGGGGGGCTCCCATACAATGAAACACACATTCCTGATTAATTCGATAACTAATCAAGCAAATGAAAAGAAAATTGGCATGTGGAAGTTTATGGAAGTAAAAAATGTTTTTATAGTGGTTTGAGACCCGTCCCCATTCGAAAAAAAAGGGGGAACAGAAGTTTCTGCATTACTCGAGAACTAATCAAGCAAATGGAACCAAATTTAACATTTGTGGTTTTCTGGAGGCAAAAATTATTTCTATGGTGGTTCAAGTCTCCTCCTCTATCAGGAAAGGGGAAGGGTCTCTCATACAAATGAAACACAAATGTAAACCAAACATGAGAATTATCGCTAATGTTATGAAAATTTGTATGCAGGTGTTTTTGGGGCCGGAGAAGGTTCTTATGATGATTCGAAACTCCTTCCCCGTCTGGAAGGGTGGGCTCCGATACAAATGAAACACAAATTTCTGCATAACTCGAGAACAAATCAAGCAAATGAAATCAAATTTGGTATGTGGGGGTTTTGAAGGCAGGATTTTTGAAACAGAAAAACAGCAAAGAAACAGAAATTTCAACCAAGCATGAGAATTATCCAGGCACCTAAAAACAAAACGTATATTTCTCCGGTAAGAAGCATGTTTTGACAGAAATTTGAACAGTATGTTCTGATTGAAATTTGAATCTAAGATTATGCAAGAGAAAATTACGTTCAAACTGACAGGATACGGCTTCGTTTGAAGATAAACGTTTTGTCTATGGAATGCTTCTGCACAGAATGAAAAAAACATGCTAGAAACTACCAATCTAACGGTTAAATTTAAAAAAAACCTACGTTTTTTTTGCAGAAATTACACAAATTATCAAACGAAAATTTAAAAAAAAATCTTTTTTAAATAAGAACCATAAACGCGTTAAATTTTCATTCATTTAGTTTCAAGCGTAGCAAGGCTCGACCCGAGTAATTAAATATAAAGATGAGTAATAAGATCATTGGGATGTGTATTAGACTAATACTCTACAGCGACTGTGTAAAAATTCAGTTTTATCGAGGCTTTAAAGCACACGTCAAGCTTAACTTATGGTCTAGAGAATCTAAAAATCACTGAAATTGTTTCTTGGGGTTTCTGTATGAACTGTATGAGTTATAATAAAAAATGTAATCGATCGTTGCATAATAGGCTGAGTTAAGGGACGCATACCCTATTAGAAGAAAACTTTATCCGCTTCACTATAAGTAGGCCAATTCCTGGAACGGTTGAGGCTAGTTAGAGTTATTGCCGTGACGGACTGCAAAATAACATTTAATGCTTTATTGTAAAACATTATCGATAAGGTGTTGTGCATTCCGTTAATTACAAACGCTACATTGCGCTAGCTATTTGCACGCTACAATTGCCTGGGACGAGGCGATCGGATCACCGTTTGTTCTAAAATGAACAGTTTTAGGAATTTTTCGAGGAAGGAAAATTGGCAATTGTTGTACAGGCTCAAAACTCATTGCACAGTCCGTGCTTTCCCTAAGAGGTCTGCAACCATTGCAATGGTTTTTACAGGTTTTTAGAATGTGCAACAGTTGGGCCGATTTGCCTAGTCAATGGAAAAATGGCTCAGGCTTAGAAATGTCTCAACTGATGTGGTGCGCTGTAATCGGGATGGGAATTAAGTTTGCATTCGAGTTCTTCAGTATGTTTATTCTACGTGAATTCATAAGACGTGGCTGGGTAGCTCAGTGGTTACCCGTTCTGCTTACTGAGCAGATGGTCGGGAGTTCAATCCCAGGCCCGTCCCCTTCCTTGCTATTTGTCACTTGCCTCTTTCTATCACCACTAGACTTAAAATACAAAGCAGTCTACTGCGCTTTCATTGATCGCATCACTTACCACAGTGAATCCATGATCTAAAAATAACCTGCATCACTAACACAATTATCCTTCCCAATTGTAGAGATGCAATGGTGATCACGGTCTCTAATAACAACGATTGTCAAACTAATCATCCTTCTTCCCCCTCCCCAAAAGACCGTGAGGACGTGGCCGGCGCCGGTACTGATCTATAAATGGAATTAGTGAACTTGTACATTGAAGATGTAAAGCTTCTCCCAAGCTCCATCTATGTGGTTCTCTGTGCAATTACACTAGTTCTGATCAGTAAAGGAGTAGCAACTACGATATTGCACGGTCTTTTTAAAAAAAAAAAAAGTTTATTCTACGTGAATTCATAAATTAAAAATAACTTTTACAACGATAGTACTATTCATTGAGCAACATTGCAGATGATCTTATATATTATTCCAATTACTTTAGATCTACCTATATATATAAAAATGAATTTCTATCTGTCTGTCTGTCTGTACCTTATAGACTCGAAAACTACAGAACCGATTGGCGTGACATGTTGTATGAAGGGGTGGGACCGAGGAGGGTTCTTATGATAGTAAGAGGACACTCCCTTCTCTGGAAAGAGGGGCTCCCATACAAATGAAACACATTTTTTTGCAGAACTCGAGAACTAATCAAGCAAAGGAAACCAAATTTTGAAGGCAAGAGATGTTTCTATTGTAGTTTGAAACTGAAGTTCCTGCATAAATCGAGAATTAATCGAGCAAATGGAACCAAATTGGGCATGTAGGAATTTTGGAGACAAGAAATGTTTTTACTGTGGTTCGAGACCCTTGCACTCACTTAAGGGGAGAGGGGGGCTTCCATGCAAATGAAACACAAACTGCTGCATAACTCGAGAACTTATCAAGCATATGGAACCAAATTTGGCAGATGGAGATTTTAGAAAGAGAGAAATATTTCCATAGTGATTTTGAGACCCCTCCGTCCTCTGGCAAGGAGACTCCCTTACAAATTAAACAAGTTGTTTTGCATAACTCAAGAACCAATGAAGGAAATGAGAACAAATTTGGCATGTGTAGGTTTTTGGAGGCAATACATGTTTCTATGACAGTTCAAGACCCCAACTTGAAGGTGAGGGACAAACTCAAACAAATGAAGCACAAATTTATGCATAGCTCGAGGACTAATCAAACAAATGAAACCACATTTGGCATATGAGGGTTTTTGAAAGCAGGATTTCTATACATAGATAAATTTATTTCTGTTTGTCTGTCTGACCCTCATAGACACGGAAAAGTTCTGAACCGATCTGCGTGAAAATTTGTAATCAGGGGGTTTCGGGGCTGGGGAAGGTTCTTATGATTGTTCGAGACACCTTCTTCCCTTGGAATTTGGCCTGTCGGAATTTTGGAGGCAAGAAATGTTTCTATGGTTGTTCGAGACTCCTCTCCCTTTTAAAATAGGGGGAGGGGGGGGGGGGCTCCCATACACATGAAACTAAAAAATGCATAGCTCGAGAACTAATCAAGCAAATGAAACCAAATTTGGCATGTAATGAAACACAAATTTCAACCAAACATGAGAATTATCCCGGTAACTAAATACAAAATGTGTATTTCTCGGGTAAGAAACATGTTCTGATAAAAGTTTGACCTTCTTTTTAGTCAAGAAAAAAAAAACATTCCAAAACACAACCATAAACGCGCCAGTTCTATTAAATTTTCATTCATGTAGTTGCAAGCGTAGCAGCGCTTGCACCAGGTTCAGGAAAAACTTCAATAGTCTTCGCGTGTATGTATGAGCGCATCATAAGCGTTGCAGGTTTATTTTCGATAAAATCCTGATTCATGCTTCTGCTTATGCGGATAGCTGCTTTATGGTTTAAAGTTAAACTAGAGCAACTTTAGACTTTAGTAGAATGAGGTTCAATAATTGGGTTTGCATTTGTACAGTGTCGGACAAAACAATAAGACCACCTTATCATGAAAAAAGGTTTAGTTGAGGTGCCAGTTGTAGAAATCATCAAAACTATTCAGTTTATTTATCATCTTTATTATCTTTCTCAAAGAAACGAAACATCATTACAGTAATAACAACAATTTAAAAAGCAAATCTGCCCTTCAAGCATTCGTATGTCAAAAAAAACACGTGAAAATAAAATAAGACAAATTCCTTCATAAAACCGATTCTCTCAACGACTATCATCAGCATTTGGTAGTGTATCCTTTGTTCCGGATTCCCGCCCGCACTCTCCGTGGCATTGACTTCACTAATGCTCTGCATGTGCTGACTGGAATCGCATACCAAGCCTTCTGGGTTCTGGCCAATAGGTCCTCCTTGCTTTTCGGTTTCGAGGGTTTTACTGACTTCTTTACCATCTGCCAATGGTTTTCGATCGGATTGAGATCAGGGGACTGCGCTGGCCATTGCATGACACCAACGTTGTTGTCCGCAAACATGTTTTCTTGACGGTACGAGCAATATGTTTTGGATCATTGTCCTGCATGAACTGCCATTTCCACGGCATTTCCTAGTCCGCGTGAGGTTTGCATCATCTCGGCGTAGAGATATTGGTCCATTATCTTCTTAATTCAGAAGATTGGACCGACTCCATATCATGAAAAGCATCCCTACACTATGATGTTTCCACCACCGTGCTTGAATATTTTCGTCGAGTACTGTGGGCGGAATGCACAATCCGCCTTTCGTCAAAGCCACCGTTTTCCGTCAGATCCAATCAAATTAACTTTCGTTTCGTCTGACGACCGTATGTTCCGCCATTTTTTTCCGTTTTCCCGGGCCAACCCAGTCCAGATGGTCATTCGCAAATTTGAGGCGGTCTTTGAGTTGTTTCCGGGTGAGCATCGAAACTTTCCGGGGGCTTCGACCGATGAACTGCTTCTCGAACTCCTTGAGCTCACGGATAACTCCAGCTTATCTCTGATTTTCGTTGCTGACTTGAACGGATCGGTATTAGAAAGCCGTTTGATGTGACCATTATCTTTAGCTGTGGTCTTCCGGGGTCGTCCAGTTGCCACGCCTGCTTTGTGGGCATGGATGGCGTTGTATACAAATGTTTTCGACCGTCCCAAAATTCCAGCAATCTCTCGATGGGATTTCTCAGCCGTCGCTAGTTGGTTGATGCACTTTCGCAACCTTTCCGTGCCATGATAGTTCCGGCCCATGATGTATTGGTAAATTTCTGATATATTTTAAAAATAATCAAATAATAATGGAAGTAAAGCTCAATTTTTGTTTTGATTGTAATGAAGTAACAATATTTAAGCATACCAAGTGACCTACCTCAAGAATCCAGTAATATTTGTTGTTAAAATAGGCCGAATGTGAAGATGATCCTATATTTATGTCGCACGGATTTCACAATCCACACATCCAGATTAATACAGATGCTCGCCAGAGGGTGTCGCATGAATGCAATTCAAATTGACGGTTAGTGTGCTAACGTGAAGTTTTCATTTTCAGGTGGTCTTATTGTTTGTCCGACACTGTTTCGAAAGATAAAATTTACATTTCGTTCTAGAAACGAGCATCCATGAGTGATTGTTAAACACTTGTGTTGAAGTCGTTTCGGTTTGTATCACGCTCTAGTGCAGCTTGAAGGAACAAAAGACGGTATAAACATTTTAGTTTGCGCCAATGATTCCAAGATAGTACAAGCTGGCTTAATGAGGGCATCTCTTATCTGCTCTATAAATAACTTAATTTGATTGAAGGAATTTTCGCTTTCTCGTCACAAACGTGATTCATCGAAAACTAAAAATGCCATTCAAACTCGTTGGCATTGTCAAAGTGAGGGCATCAACCCTAGGGCGGCCTATATACTAACATATTTTGAATAGTTTCTCAGGTAAACACTCTGCCGGTACTGGCACTGGGGGTGATTAGATCACGTCCCTATCATGCGAGACGAGATTGCAGTGCACACTCGTCCGTTTATAGTTCTATAGTTCAAGAACAAATTGACTTTCATTGCGCAGGAGGATATGGAGCTGCAAATTATGGCTCATTTCGGTAAATAGTCGCTGGACCTAAATTACACCCAGGGCGAAATGTATTCTTACAGCAATCCTCTGCAATTTTCAGCATAATGACCAATATCATCTGTTTCAAAACGCAAAAAAGATTTACAAAAGCGATTGTCGGACTAATCCACTAATTGCTTTTTTTTTTCTTTATTATTTCCACCTTCCAGCAACACCGTGTCATTCTGAGCGTCGCCATCGTGTCGGTTGGAGCAAATTGTCACTATGTTACGTGTGCGGATAAGGAAGAAATGAGACAATCTGCATGCAAACTGTTGCAATGGGCATTTAAATGCGTTGTCTAGCGAGAGAACAGTGATCACGCGCTCTAAACCGTTGATGATGGACTAGTTATGGCTCCGTAGGTGGGTGCCCTATTAGGGATTGTTTGTGCGAATGTTGTTTAGAAAGAGATTTTGCAGGGGCTAAGTTGATACGTTGCTTCCTGGATTTGTCGCGTGTTGATGATTGGGTGACAGGTTTCAGTTAGATTTGCTGCTGCATCTCGAATTTAATTTTGACCTCGATATTATGTTGGAGAAATAATACAACTTCGCTAAGTCTGCTTAAGAGATCGAGGGAGGGAAAACTGGACTGGATGCATGGGAATATATACACAGGGACTATTTTAATCCCCGAGATAGCGAAAGTTCAAGATCTAGTAGGAAAAAGGACAAATCAGATTACACTGAGTTATCGAAACCGACTTCTCATTTTTCAAAATAAAGTGATAAGTATGAATGTATTTACACCAGGATGAAAGTTTACTTTCCTTACAATCATACTGAGGTGCAAAAACGAAATAAAATCTGCTTCTCGTCTGCTTATTACGGAAGAGGAGAAGGACGAGGAAGGGGAGGTCCGTATGGATGCGCAAAGATTGGACATTAGACGACTCATTTTTTCGATACCTGCGATTTTTTCGATACCTGTGGGAGAATGGAATGTAGCCATCTACCAAAATCCCCTGCATCTCATTTTTGTTGCCAGCTGATCAAGGCCTGTTGACGGAAAATAGCAAAAAATTCGTTGAAGGCGATTTGTCGATCATAAGTATTGCCTGCCATAGCGCCCACCTTGGCAAGTAACTCCGCTATCTCATTACCCGGAATGGAGCAATGAGAAGGGACTCAAACCACGGTGATGGTGTAGAAATTGTTTGATAGGGCACTCAAAACAGATCGTATTTCGCTGGCCTCATTGAACGAATAGCCTAAAGTGAGCTGAGACTATCCATAAAAATGAAAAATTGATCAGAGGGAAGAGACGCAATTCGCCCTTATGCATAGTGTATGTGGGGCCAATTTTGCGACGTATACGGAGCAAGGATTTTGAAGTTTGAAGGAGGCGCTATGAATTTCGTTAACAATTTGTGATTTTAGCGTGGAATCATTTGTTTTTGAGTCGTCGGTGTAAAACTTCCTGTCACATCTGATATGGGCAATCTTACCTGCAAAAATTGATGGAATGTACTCCGAACGGAACGGATCTGGTATTCCACGAGCTTCATGCTTCATGGTCAGATCAAAAACTACGGTAGAACTAAAGAAGTCTTGGGAGTAAACGCGATTAGTAACATTCGAAGAAGGGCTCACCTCCAGAGTCATGTACCTATAATACTTTGTCATGAACTTAGTTTGAGGATTGCGTTCGATTAGCTTTACAAACTTTTCAATTATCAATGGATTTAGCACCTTACAGCGGATGAGGAACCGCAACGAAAGCTCCACAAAACGATCTGATAAAGGAAGAACTCCTGCTAATACCTCCAAACGCATAGTATGAGTTGAGTTCATGCAGCTTAACGCGATATGAAGAGAACGGTGCGGGATTCGCTGCAGCTTCAGAATATGTGTTTTCGCGGTGGATTGAAAACAGACCAGCAACTACCGTACTCGAGGACCGACAGAATCGTTGAACGATACTGTTACTTTACTGTCTGTAATCCCGGTAAATCCTCAGTAGCAAGAGACTTCTCGAGCTGTGTCTCAAGGTCGGCTTACTACTGGGTAATCTGGAGGGGCTTCGCGAGCAAGTTGTGCGAATACTGTCACCTGATTATATTTTTTTGAGAAATGAGTACTATGATATAAAATGGAGGCTTTATTGAAAGAACTATTGGGTGGGTTGGTTTGGTGGAAAATGGCTATTATAGTGGGTGTGGTGTAAAGTCGGTGGTTTTTTTGTTCTTCAAACGTACCGGTCATGACTGGAGTTGATGATGATAATGATTTGCAACTGCTTGCACAAAGTTAGGCGAGCGCTCGCTCCTGCACGGCGGACTTATCGATCCACGAACTATCCGGATTCGGTTGGCGATTGGGGTCAAAGTTGGCTGATAGGAGGTGTGAGGAAGTGAATTCGTTGGCGCGTGAAATCACTGTTTCCTCTCAGGCGTCGTCCCTTATAGGCTGAAATCGGCAGAGCCCAGGCAAGGCCAGAGTGATTTTGCCGAGAGGGTATGCCTCCTTTGCGGTTAGGGAGGACTCTCGCGACAAATCGCTTCTTGACAATTGTCGGCCAGAGGAAGCGAATATCCTTTGCTTTTAGACCTAGCGACCACTGGGATTAATAAGCCGCATTGAATGCGCGCCGGTTGACCTCGTCAACGGAGCAGATAGCGGTGTCTTCCAAAACGGTAACACAAAAGGTCCTGTGAGGGTATCGAGTGGATTCAGCTCAAATGTATAATTCTTCTGATCGTGTAAGGTACTCCACCTGTTAAATTACCTGAATTGAACTTTAAGATGATCTCACTAGAAGCTGAATTAGCAACCTCTCACTACTTTAACTAAGACACCTTTCACACGCGAACGCCTGGACAATTCTGAGCAATGGCTGAACATTCGTGGCTCCTTTGACCCTTCGCTTTGCTATGTCTTCCTACTATGTCCCGGTGAAAGTACGCATGTAGTATATTCGCGACTGGCATTTCTGATACAGATACTTAATGTGCTTTCCCCAGGTGCATTTAGAATCGAACCAGACCCCTTGGTATTTATAGGACAAACTTTGAGTTATTATTTTACCCATGAGTTGATGCGGTATCTGTGCTGCCTAAAAAAAACCACTAACTCAGTTTTCTCCGGAGAAAATTCGACATCCAGCTTTACAACCCAGGTAGACAAAATGTCTAGTGTATCCTGCAACGGTCCCTGTAGGTTGTTCGCCCCTGGTCCTACAATTGAAACAACGGCGTCATCCGCAAGCTGTCTTACCTTGCAATTTTCCATGAGGCAGCTATCGATGTCTCTGACATAAGAAGGTGACTTAAACAACCTTGTAGCTAATTTGTGAAGTTGTCGAAGACCCATGAGAAAAGCTCATATGTTTCTCAGACAACAAATTGTACAAATAGTTGTTTAACAATGGTGAAAGGCCACACTGGCGGAGTTTATCTGAAAGGACGTCTACACAAACTGAATCAAAAGCCCCCTTAATGTCCATAAAAACTGAACCAATTTGCTCATTTTGAGCATAGGTCGGCTGTATTTCTGTTGACAGCAGCGCAAGATAATCGCTCGTTCCTTTGCCTCTGCGGAAACCAAATTGTGTTTGAGATTAGCCATTAGATTCAATGCATTTGTCGAGCCAATGGAGAATCATCTTCTCTAGCAGCTTCCGTATACCCGACAACATAGCAATTGGACGATAAGAGTTGTAATCCGACGCGGCTTTCCAGAGTTTTTGTATAGCTTTACCTCTAATCTGCCTCCATTCATCCGGAACAATATTGCTCTCCAGGAACTGATTAAATAAGTTCAGCAAGCGCCTCTTTACGACGTCTGGGAGGTTTTTCAACAAGTTAAGCTTGATTTTATCCATTCCTGGGGCAGAATTGTTGCATGAAAGAGTGCCAAAGGTCCTTGCGGGATATTGCCGTATTCGGCGGCAGGTAAATGCTGGCTATACAAAAACTCAAATAGTCACTTGGCATGCAACTACTCCAGAAGAGAGCAAATTCGTCACAATGCGATTTGTGAACTAAAAACTTAAAAGCGT
The DNA here is from genome assembly GCA_034211315.2 of Aedes japonicus. Taxonomy (NCBI): domain Eukaryota; kingdom Metazoa; phylum Arthropoda; class Insecta; order Diptera; family Culicidae; genus Aedes; species Aedes japonicus. The sequence goes on along the minus strand of JASCZW010000854.1, from coordinate 127,838 downwards.
CCCAATTTTTTAGAATACTTCTACTGTTCTATTGTAGTGCTTCGATCGAATCCCCGACCTCATTGGATAAATTAAGATATAATCGAATCAAGAAGAGGACATTGTGAAGACAGTTTCTTTAGAAGAGGTTTTACAAATGTAAGGATCATGTTGATGAGGTTTCTCGTTGTCAGAGAGACCTCGAAAATGGTGAAGATGAATTCCACAATCCCAGAAGGAGACATTTTTTCGGAGTCTTCGACTTGACACGGTCGAGATTCCGGATGTCTTGGTAGTTGGCGTTCTGAGTAAAAAAAAACTGGAACAACTGGCGTTTCAGATGTCCCCGGAAGTGGCGAAATGTCACCAGCCAGTGGTTTAAAACCTGGAGGAGAAACTGTTTTTGTATTGCCACCACTTCTAAAATTGATCCTTTGAACCTGTTCTAACCCGTTGACAACGAAAGAGTTTGTGTACTACTGTTTCCAATTCACCTGGACACGATTCACAGTTTGGATCATCAATGATATTTCGGAGGAATAGTAGTTCTCTGTGCTTTATTTTTTTGTGCATCACCATGCACCATGCCGCCCGCTGATGACTTGTTAGGCCACTGGAGTGCAAGTTTCTAAAAACAGCATTCCAGTCTCGTGGCTGTGCGGATACAAATCCAGGATCCGGGAGACACGATAACATATGCTGGTATATTCCTCGAGATGATAATGCGCTTTGCAATTGATTTGGTAGCTGTCCTATCTCATTAAACAGCATCAAAATGTGAGGACACGTTGAAGGTATTGGGAAGTCACGATTTTCCAGAAGGCTTCGGAGGAAAGGAAGTTGGTCAAACAAGGGCATCAGTCGATTTAAGAGGAGTGCTCTCGATTTTCGTTCAATGCAGTGCAAATTGAGGCCTCCTTTGTTTTTTGGAAGAATGAGGCTGGAATAAGCAATCCTTTGAATTGGTTGTCTATGCCAAATAAACTTTCCGAATTCGGTTTTGATTTTGTTCGCGTATCCCGCTGTTATAGCAATGTTTGAGGCCATATACCAAAGTTTAGAGCTAATGTAAGTGTTGAGTAAGGTGACTCTTTGTAGTATGTTGAGTTGTCTTGGATTATGAAGCTACAGCCTTGTCCTGATACCCCGAATCACGTTTTCCCAGTTCTTTTTACGAGCCTGTTTGATGTCTGCTCCGTACACTACACCCAGGATGCTAAGGAAGTCTTCTATGTTAAGCCACTCAGTCTGATCTGTGAGATTAATGTAACCGATCATTAACGCTGCTGTTTTTGGTTTGTTTAGCACTGCTCCGGAATCCGCACCGAACTCGACAAACAATTCCTCTACCCTCTCTTCGTTATGCAGGAACATCGATGTCGTCTGCGTATGCGTTGATGACAGCTTCTGGAATGTTTCTACTGATACTGTCGAGAAGCGGCTGAAGATAATAAATGCATAGATAAGGGTCTCCCTGCGTACAGATCGCTGAATCTTGAACTCTGATGTCAGTCGACCATTGATTAGTATTTTAGAGAAAGACTGATCCAATATGGACGCCAAAAGATCTACAAAGTTAGAGTTGAAATTTATTTTCCTCATGGTTTCGGCAAGAAACTGATGATTCACGCTATCGAAGGCATGATCAAGGTCGAACGATACCAACAGAGAATTTCTACGTCGATGTCTGTTGGAACAGCGGCCGGTGGGATATTTTTAAGTATTTCTGCATAAGACCGCTTCGACCGCTGCTGCAACGAACGAATTTGGTGTTTCTCCCGCTCTACATACTTCGGGTATACAGTGAGATCATGTGGAACTTCCCCACAGCATATACACTTGGGATTCGTACTGCAGGGACCCTCCACATGTTGCTCACCGCATTTGTCGCATCGTGCTTTGTTACAGCAGTAAGGTGCAGTATGACCAAACTGTTGGCACTTGTCACAGTGCATGATCGTCGGTATAAAGAGGCGAACAGGTAACCGAAGCTTCCCCAATACGAGGAAATTCGGGAGGGCAGCTCCAGAGAAGATCACACGAAACGAATTTGAGGGCCTTTTTGTGCAATCGGATGACCCCTTCAGGTTTCTATTCATCCCGTTCTTTAAATCTCGATTTCTCTCTAAGTCAATTGTCCATCGAAAAGGTTCAGGAACAAACTGCTTTTACATCGATTGTTTTGTCGGTGAATCACGATCACTGTACAAATTCTTACGGCTTGAACACACTGACACCTGAGCCCAAAGACTATCTCCGGCATGATTGTTGTAGACCGTTGACCTTGTTCGTTTCTCTTTTCCATCATTTTCTACGTGCCATGTTTTTGAGAATTCCTCCTCATCATACTCCAAAAAGGAACAAACGTTACGCGTAATTAATTTTGATGCGACCCTATCCCTTTTTGTATGAACGTTTCTTTAAACTGTTCTTCTGTTGTAGACGATTTAAGTTCATTCGAGACGGCATATTCCTTTTATGGTGTTTTATTAATGCACATGAAGCTACCGAATTCGACAAAACAAAAAATTCCCGACCGGCTCTGTAATCCCTACTGATTTTCGGCACAGTGATGTTTGTCAACAAACCCAAATTTCGTAACACAACCCCGCTGATTCACCGCCGAATGACGGGCAGCTTCATCCCGTTATCAGCCGACTTCCAGACTCGGGGTTGGCATGCCACTTGCACGCTTTTCAATTGAGGCAGTCAGCGTGAGCAAACAAATTGTTCGCCGAAAACAACAAACAAATTCCTCCACGGCTCCAGAATCATCAATCTCAATGTTTACCCTCCGTACACCCCCTCATCCGCCCACCCAAGCGGCTCCGAATGATAACGAGTGTTCGTCGTGTCGATCTATGCCGGCGGCTGCTCTCTTCCGACTTGCCGTGGCTGTGACTATCATGTATGACGATAATATAATGAGACACGCACGCACTCGGCTCAGCACATCTAAAAATAACGCTCCAAATGGGCAATCGATCTTAGCCGGTCCGGCTATGAAAAAGGGCTACTTCGGGTGTTTACATTCGATCCGGTCGGTTGGGTAACGTGTCAGTCATGTTGCTCGTATGGTGAGTTTGTGTTGCTGCTGTGTTCAGTTTTTGTCAATTTCACCACACAGTGCAGTTGTGCTCATTTCTTGCCGCCACAGTCGCCTTTGACGTGTTTGGGGGTTGGGCCAATGTCGTCACCAACGACATTGCCGCTGTTTAATGTCCTGTTATTTATATATGTTTCAGGATATACCTAGCAATTATTGTCGTCGTCGTGTTGCTTCGTTGAACTTTTCCGTACTCTACTCGATCGAAGAAGGGGGCCAATCCATTTATCCGCCGATTGCTGCGTTCGTCTATCGTTGTTTTTGTAGGTGTACTGTACGTACGTAAACATGTACATTCTACTTGATGGCGGCGGTGATAATAATAGAACAGATCGACCAATTAGCTCGAATGAAAGCAAAAGTGTGCGCAAAACTTGAATTTTGTTACTATCGCAAGTCAGCTGAGAGAATTAAATGTCTACCACAATTTTTCCTGAAGACAAATGGCACCTGATAACATGTTTCACTAGAACAAAAAAAAACCTTTACCCTCCCCAGCCTACTGGGTTTGGAAACTGCCGAAAGCTTCCCCAGCAACCTTGATTGGTTCTGAGGCGCCACAATTGAATTCAATTGAGTCAGATTGGACTTCTCTTCCTGCTCCACCACATGCACACCATCCTCCTCCTTCGAGAACGCTAGAGCTAGAGAGATAGGAGCAAATTTTCTTTCGCATTTCAACTTACCTGCCAAGAATTTCCTTTGGTTCATACTTGGCGTAGAATCCCTTGGCCGCATCCTTGTCCGGCAACAGATCGTCTTCTTCGTCTTTGGCCATTTTGAGGTAATTGCTAATTTTCTTCCTACTTGGCCACCACCGATCACTTGCGTTGGCCGATCACCCGAATCAGTCGAAGTACACGAGAAAAGAAAATATCATACACTAATTTCCTCCGCGAATCAGACAACCACAATAACTAAACCATCCGTATCTTAGCCGTCGATAAACTCCCCGAAAGATGGTGAAATAACTTCCGTTTTTCTTTTCTTGCCTTGTGCAAGAAAAACTCTACTTCTAGCTAATTGCTACTGACCGCGGCCGATTCACAGAGAGGAGTGAGCTCCACCGAATGCGAACAGTTTCAATGTCAGAAAGGTTAAAGCCGCACACGGTGTGTTCAGTATGGTGAATCGATGATGGCAGAACGAGGCAATATATGCAAACAGTGAATGATGTGGTTCTGCGAACACTCGCTCGCTCGCCACAGCCAGTGGTGAGAAACTGTCACTCTCTCTTCGAATCACTCTCAGCAAACACCACAGAGAAATTACCAATTTCCAAAGCAACAAACCACACACACAGAGCGAAGTTTTTATCACACACGAAGATCTGGCAAATCAAAACAACTCAAAAAGGGGCACGACATGCACCAATACACCGACGCACATCAACAACGTGACACAAAAGATCCACTTTCGACTTGCACAAACTGCTGTTATCACACGATTATCACCTCACTTGACGAAGCTTGCGATTTTATTTACGACAGCACAAACACACCCGTGTTATCAACATTATTTCCTAGCTACGTTAGGAAACTAAAAGCTCACGACACACATGCCAAAATGCCAAACGGTTTCGGGCTTCTGTGCCGTTGTTGGTACAGACAAGACAGGTGTTGTGTAAAATGAAGCTGCTGCCTTTGGGTCCACGTTTCTCAATGGGAAATTCGCATCCCAAAAAAAACAAGAACGGCTAAGCTGCTTCCTGCGTGGATGCGAGTTCGGGAGAGACTGGTTGAGTGATACTAACACAAGTGCATACGTGCAGCTCACGGCTCATCACAGCACAGTCGATACTCACTCTCACGATTGTGACGTCGGATCTGTCAAAGTGTTTGACGTTTGAGCCTAAAATAGGGGAAACTGTATTCGAGTGATCGGTAGCGGAAATGGGGAATAATTAACCATTTAGATTATTACTTGTTTGTAAAAGTCTGCCATTAGATATCACCCCATCCAGTAGTTGTTAATAATTCTTTCCAAAAGCTCTATCCAACAATCACGGAATTCCATATAAAACATCTCAACGAGGACATGCGCAATGAATTTAGGAACCTTGTCATTCAAGTTTAAGTATGGTCTGTGACGTCCTCAATGGACTGCCACAGTAATTCTAGGCGCAAAAGCTACTTATTTCTCCGAGTGAGGAGACGTCTTTCGCTTATACACGCTGCGAATTCTTTTTCTCTAGGAACTACTTGTTTCTCGTGTTACCGAGAGACTTTTTTCGATCCAGAGCCAAACCAAAAAGTCCTATTTGAAACTACTTGTTTTTCCTTTACGGAGATACGTTTTCGTTTCAGTTAGGGATTGAAGATCGGAATTTCGGAATTTCTACTAAGAGAACTTGGAATGAACATCGAACTTAGTTTATTAAATCATCAACAAGGGGTTAGGATCTTAATGCTACATGGTGTGTTAGTGATTCACAATTTTAACGTATTTAAATTACATCTATCTTCCTTTTCAAATGCCTTACTGCAACATATTTTTTGTCTCAACCTTGACCTACAACATAGTTTTGTTTTAATATTTAAACTATCCTTGAATGTGTGGTGTTCTATCATCATAGATCTTATTGAATTTTTGCTATGCTCTATATACTGCCAAGGCACTAAATACTAATGCACTTGTGCTGAGGCCCTTCCAGATCTGGTAATTTGCTTCAATCAGTTCTATTTTGTTTGGTTTCCTCATCCAGATCTGAGAGGTCCCATAATTTGGGACGTTGCTTATGGTCTAATATTGCATAGCATTTGTATTGTTCACGCTAGAAGAATCGTCCTTAAGTAGGACGAAGGAAAAGGAAAGTGATTACCGCCGGATGCATCTATGCGTGGGCGTGTTTATTGCTAAGCTTCATCTGTTGTTTGCTTCTATATATCCTTATGTAAACGAGTTATGCTCTTTTGCCTTCCACTTATCATTTAGGTTTTCTAATTATGACATCAACATCGTTGTGGCTTAGGCCAGCGCGTTGCAATGCTAGATGCAACAGCATGATTGCTTTTAATGACGAACTAATTTGGTTCGCGCAGCGACATGGTCAGTTTGGCAAACTATTAAAATCTCGAGTAATTCATGTTAAGGGTCTAGAAGCCATCTGTAAACAATGACTTTAAATGTCGATTTCTCTTGAATCTTGAATCACTCTCGTGAAATAAAAGCAGCATCTGGTAGAAGAATGTTAGTTCTACCATATGGAGTAGCTATGCATTGTAGGATTCACGTGGTTCGTGAGAGATCAACGTTTAAAGTCATTGTTTACAAATGGCTTTTAGGCCCTAATCATGAATTACTCGAGAAATTTAAATTAACACTTTACTTGATCACTTTTTGTAAAAAAAAAAACTGAAACAATTTTTTTATACTATCACTAGTAAACGCGAAACATTCCACTACAGAAACAAATAAGAGTGTATTAATACAACCAATCATCCCTCGTTAGCTTTACCTTACCTTTACATTTTGTTATATTGAGTATAAACGTTATATGTTTCGGCGCCCCTTCGTATTACTATTCAGCGCCAACATTAGATTAGGGCGAATCTGCTTTTGTAAACAATGGCTTTCGTAGTCATTTTCTCTTGAACAAAAGGTCACAAATACAAATTAAGCATCCAGGTTGAAAAAAGAAGAAGACACCGAGTGGTGATAAATCTAACCGCTTTCATGTTAAAGTAAAGGACAAATTCGAGTATCATGATTAGCCCAAGCAAAGAACAATGACTTTAAACATGACTTCACGAATCACGAAACCCTACTATATCCAGCTACTCCATTGGTAGAACTAACATTCTTCTACCGATGCTGATCATTCCACGAGAGTGATTCAAGATTCAAGAGAAATCGACATTTAAAGTCATTATTTACAAATGGCTTTTAGGCCCTTAACATGAATTACTCGAGAAATATTTTAAAATGCTTCTAAAAAATTCAAATGAAACTCTAATTAAAAGCGGTTTGTTGTATGATGTAAGCAAAATCCGGAACTGTACAATAGGGGCATTATTTTAATTTTATTTTTATTTTGCTGAAAATGTCTTTATTGAGTAGTTTCGGAGTCACACTTTCAAGAGTGTGTAGCAAAATGTTTGTCTTCCCGGATAAAAATAACCATACAATTACAATACAATAATATAAAATAACCATTAAATCTATTTCCGACCATAAATCTTATTGTTCGTGAATCCTATAAATGAACATGCATATTGCCATTACAATAGATCTACAATGTATATGGATTTGGCTAGGATTTTCAACAATTGTGGAACAATACAATTAATAGTAATTAGCATTAGCATTAGCATTGACGTTTGCACACCTCGTGGATGGAGCTACGATGAGGAATAATTCGTTGAAGATATTGCATGCCACCATGAAACGCAACCAGTTACCGATACGTTTTTTCACGCAAAAATCTCCACGAAGACACTCCTCGATCGCTCACCTGGCCACGTCCATGCAACCGTTGGTGATAGGGAGGATTTGTTATCTACCTTAAGAAGACACGGGGAACCCACGTAAACTTCAGTAGATATCAAAGGAAAACGGAAATGAATAGTCGGAGAGAATAGATTAACAGAATGCCCTGTTTGGTGTACAGAACAGAAATTTAATCAAAAATGATCGTTGGGAGCATCTAGTCTAAGAAGGTTAAGTGATGCTCCATTTCTCTTCAAAACGGTTGGAACTATAGCATTAACTATAGTCCTAGCTCCTTATAGCTTATGGTTATAGCGCCATTACTCGCTCTCTGAAAAGAGAAGAATGTCTGAAAATATAAGAACGGATAGTGAAAGAGAACTAGTCAGAATGAAGCCAAAAAAAATATATACTGTCATACCCAAAATCACGTCCAAATTCTACATTTACAACAGCTTCTTCGATAACATTTGGTAATCTCAAATCTAAACCGCAAAGTGTTGACAATTAGCCACAAGACTGAATACTGGGTTATGAAAGCCTTAAATTTACATGATCGTTGTCTTTTGTGTTATAATAACATCCGACATATTTTTAACGCAGTCGGTTCCACGCGGCACGACAGGTGACAAGTCCAAATTTGCTCTCTTCCGGGAAAGATCATAATATGATTACTTCATGCTACATTAGATGCATAACAGATCGAACTTAACAACGTAAAATTTCATGCTCGAATATTAAAGGTGTAGGAAAAGAAAAGGAATGTTACAAATTCATTTTTTTCAGTGATACACGTCTACACAGCGGTAAACACATTGTTCTTTGGCATGTAATATTAATGAATCCGAACATGGCGACAAATTAGCATCCTCAACAAATTTTAAGACGAAGGTTTTGCCTTATTTAATTTCTTTTGTTCTCACAAATTTGGATATGCAGGGACAAAATGAATCCTAAAGAATAAGATTAAGCTAAATTTTGCTACGGCAATCGATGACATTTAGGGCTGTTTTCTATTTATTAAATTGAATTACCGCATCCTGATTTTTTTCGGATTGTTTTTTGAACTAGATCTGTAGGATCAAAACAGGCATAAAAAAGCATTTGAATTTGGATTTTCAGTAGCAGCATTTGTCAAATATCTTTTTGTGTTCCTGAACCTATCTCTACGTCATGTCGTGTAAGTTATCATTTCTATTTTTTGTCAGATGATGAGAGTGATCCATCATCAAAACAAAATTCGAATAAACTTTCTCGATTGAGAAAGGAAAAAGTTCCCCTATTGTTGGTGACCATTTCGGATTTCCATGCTTTCATAAAGGAAATCTTGGCATTGCTGAATCTGGCCAGATATTCCCTATCAAATTTCAGACGAGGTAAATGCCGTTTGCGTTGCAGAAACCTTGGACGGATTCAAACGTCTTCTAAGTATCTTACCCAGGCTTAATACTAACTTTTTCACATACGACACACCAAAGCTGAGCGTCTTTTCAGGGTTGTCTTGAAAGGTCTGCCCAGTGGTGAATCTGTGGAAGAAATTAAGAACTGAGTTGATAAAATTACTTGGAACAAGCCCAGTCCGATAATGGTAAAATGAAAACGAAGGCCCGGCCTGGCGATTCTCGCAAAGGGATTTCAAACGATTTATTCTTAGTTCACTTCCAGTCAAGTGAACTTATGCTGTAAGGCCCCCAGAAAAAGCAAGCCCTTTTTGCTCCATGTCGTAGTGAACTGGGAACATTTCAGAAGCCTGGGAGCAAACTTCACAAAACCTCACACCAGTGCCGCGTAAGGTGCCAGGGATGGGGTCACGGAACAAAGCATTGCCATATGGTTGGTAAATGCATGAATTGTGGTGATTCCTCACACACAAAGGACAACTGTCCTGTAAGGAAGGTCCTCAAAAATTTAAATGCTCGAGTTTGTGGTGAAAACCGCACGTCAAGTTTTTGGGAATGCAGGGCTCGCAAAAGCAATTTTGCGGTCGCGCACTAAACGAGCAGGTAGGAAACAATATACGTTCCCAGCGCCAGCTACTACCCATTTTGCAGCTGTTCAACATCGATCAGCCATTGGCATCAAATTCCTACCAACCGTCGGTAGGAAACGGTGGACAGGGTTTTCCATCCGCAACTACAAACGATCAACGAGCATGCAAATACTATTTCGATACCTGCGGGTACCAACAGGGTTCATTTCTGCAAGCCCTACATTCTTACCCAGCCGTGTTGTTAACAATGTTCAGCGTGATAAATGGACCTACCTATGCTTCCGTTGCAGCGGGTAGGAACCGAAACAAAATTCCCCACGCAACTACAACCAAAATTCCCACGGGACTTCTGGTGTGATTCTGATTTGGGTAGCATATCGCTCTAATCCGCTCCTAAATTAGAGTTACTACAGCAATCGTTAATCGACACGACCAGCCGACCTGCTAAAACTAATTCCATGTTTGATGCTAACTCAAACTGCGTATAACAATTCTGCCAATAATATTTGTACATGACATTTGAAATTCAGTAATGGATTTTGGGTCATTAAATATTTTGAATTGGAATACTCGATCCGTCAGAGATGACACGAGGACGAGCTATTTAGTCCTACAGAGTTCATAACGTGCACATTGCTGTATATAACTTTGAAACACTATCTCAAGCCTACCCATGCGGGTCAAAAGAGATCCAAATTATTTTGTCTACCGCAATGATCGCCAATGGAGCTGGTGGTGCGGCGTTGCCATCATTGTCCATAGGCATGAATCCGACATCACATTCTTTCTTCATTTGAAACCAAAGTTTTGGAAAGCTTTAGAGAGTTCAGTTGAAGCAAAATTTGGCTTCAATTTACTTTTATAGCTGCCTGTTTGCCTTTCCAATGCGCTGGCCGGCAAAGAACTTTAGCTTTAAGGGTGACCTTCGAAACTTTGCCCGTCATGGGTCTAAATTCTTCATTATTGGTGATTTTAATGCAAAACACCGTTCATGGAATAATGCTCCAAGCAATTCCAATGGTAATATACTACTGATAATTGTTCTGCGGGTTATTATACTATACAATATCCAAACAGCCCAACTTGCTTTTCTGTGCAAGAAACCCCTCAACTATTGATTTGGTCTTAACTGATTCATGTCAACTTTGTAGTCAATTGATTACCCATGCTGACTTTGGATCTGATCACCTTCCAGTTACATTCAGGAAATATCTCAGAAATCATTTCTAATTCCATCAGTTCTACTTTCAACTACCATGAGCTGATTGAGGATCAATATCAACATTTATGGAATACAACTTTGATCTAATGTTCCATTGCAAACAAGAAATGAAATTAATAATGCTCTTGAATCTCTGGCCTTTTTCAATAGTTAGAGCAAGAGCAGCTTCAGTACCCTAAATGCAAGGTTAAATTCGATTCAGTTATAATTGATGACGATCTTCAGCTCTTGATTCGTCTGAAAAATGTACGTAGGCGTCAATATCAACGAACACGTGATCCCGTTATGAAAGTCATATGGCGAGAGTTACAAAAGCAAATTAAAAAACGCTTCTCTGCCCTGAGGAACAAAAACTTCCAAATAATGTGTCATAAAATTAGATCCGAGGTTCCAAACCTTTCTGGAAACTCTCTAAAGTCTTGAAAAAACCTCAAAAGCCTATACCAGCACTTAAGGAAGGTGATAAAATTTTGCATCACAAATGCGGGAAAAGGCTCAAAAGCTTGTTAAGCAGTTTGAGGTTCCCATAATTTCAGTTTGGGACTTACTAGTCCTATTGAGAATCGGTTTCAGGAGGTATCTGAATATTTTCTTCGAAAATATTTTGATGATTCTGAGGAACCGATTTGGATCAATAAGAACTATAACTAAAAATTTCAAAATATAAGCACCAGGTGATGATGGAATTTTCTATATCCTCATAAAAAACTCCTGAGATCACTTTGTCTTTCTTGGTAAAGCTATTTAACAGATGTTTTCATCTAGCACTACTTTCGAATAAATGGAAAAATGCAAAGTCGATACCAATTTTGAAGCCAGACAAAAATCCGGCTGAAGCTTCTAGCTACCGACCGATCAGTTTGCTTTCTTCAATAAGTAAGCTTTTGAAAAAATAATTTTAAATAGAATGATGCTTCATATCAATTCAAACTCAATTTTTGCTGATGAACAGTTTGGTTTTCGCCATGGGCATTCAACTACGCATCAACTTTTGAGAGTAACAAATTTAATTCGTTCAAACAAAGCTGAAGGCTGTCCTCACTAGGTTGCTCTTCTTGACATAGAAAAAGCATTCGACAGTGTTTGGCATGAAGGTTTGATTGCGAAACTGAAAAGTTTAATTTTCACTTTATGTCATGAAATTAGTTCAAAACTACTTGCTTTGATAGAACTTTGCACCAAGTAAATTATCAGAATTCTAAATCTGTTCAATTGCGCATTAGAGCTGGTGTTCCTCAAGGTAGCATATCGGGCCAATACTATATAACATTTTCCTTCAGATCTCCCTGATTTACCTCAGGGTGTCAAAAATCTTGCTTTGCTGACTGTACTGCAGGCATTTCCTTCAAGGAAAAAGTCTTCGATGATTCATGTCAGGAGAGCTACAAAAAGCTTGGATATTTTTGCAGATTATTTTCAAGAAATGGAAGATTTCTCCTAATGCTTCCAAATCTCAACTTATATATTCCACACAAGCCTAGAGCTGCATTTTTGAAACCAAGTAATAGTCATATAGTCACTATGAACGGAGTTCCAATTTCTTGGAGCAAGTCAAGTAAAATATCTTGGACTGATACTTGATCAAAAATTAACTTTAAAAGATCCCATTGAGGCATTCAAGCCAAATGTAATAAGTACATAAGATGTTTGTATCCTCTTATAAACAGAAAATCCAAACTTTGTTTAAGAACAAACTTCTAATATTCAAACAAATTTTTAGACCGGCCATGCTTTATGCTGTGCCAATATGGTCTAGTTGTTGCGCAACTAGGAAAAAAGCACTTCTAGAGGATTCAGAACAAAGTTCTGAAAATGATTTACAACTGCCACCCTAGTTCAGTACTATTGAATTACATAGAATTTCAAACGTTGAGACTCTAGAAGAAATGTCCAACAAAATAATTCATAATTTTAGACAAAAATCATTGCAATCTTCAATTGCAATGATCAATTCTCTCTATGATAAGAACTAAGTTTTAAGAAATCAACTGTAATTCTGACACGCAGGCAAAATAAACCCTGTTAAAAATTCTGAATAGACAAAGTAAAAATAATATTAACACAATTAGATATTAATGATAGCATATAAGGTTGAAATGTTAATTACTTAGCAGGATCACCTAGGATAATATATGAATGTAAAACAATGTAAAATTTGGAATAAATAAAGAGTCAAAAAAAAAAAAAAAAAAAAAAAAAAAAATTCTATTTTTGTGGTCATGTAAATTTAAGACGCAATTTCAATCAAACAGGCTGCTCCTTATAGACCTAAATTTACACGATTTTTTCTAAGAGTGTTGCATTGAAGTAGTTACCGAGATAAGCCTATCCACTTCCACTCAACATTTCGCCAAAAATGTGTCGTAGATCCACTTCTCTCTGCGCATCACGTCTTTACAATTGTTGGACGCCAGTTAATAATGAATTGTACACAAAATCAATAATATATAAATAAATACTATCTATAACTTATTTGTTTCGGTATAGAGATTTACCAGTGAATGTTATGATATTATGGCGTAGTAAAACGTGTTTTGCAAGCTTACCCATATAATAACACAATTGGGCTTAGATTCCATACCGCGTCCAACAACAAACGCTAGTATTGGTTTGAATAGTTTTAATGAGACATGCGTGAGACTAATTTGATACTAATTGTTTATTATTGCAGAAGACGAGAGTGTTCTGGTTGGCGCCAAGCAGGTGTCACAGTCCATCTTTGTGGCAGACGCTTCCGAAATATGCGTCCGTTGTGGCCACGGGGAACGTCAAGCTGGATGCTCATGTGGAAGGTGAGAGCTGTAGTCTACACACTTAGATTTTTTTACAGAAATCTCTAAAGTTTTACCGAATTCTCAACAGCTGAACGTTCGGTAATCCTTTTTTACAGATTTCGGTAAAATTTTACAGATATCTGTAAAAAATTTACCGGATTTCGGTAAAATTTTACCGAAATCCGTAAAATCGGAGTAAGCTGCTGAGAATTCGGTTAAACTTTACAGATTTCTGTAAAATAATCTGAGTGTGTGGATATTTCAAACGTGCTCTGTGTTCCATACCTCGCAGTAAGTCTCCTTTCTGTGAGTCGCATCTGCAAGAAGGGCTATTGCGTCAATTTCTAGAGGCAATCGTGTGTGATCAAGGACGAATCGACGGGAGAAGTCAGCGCCACGGGCCGCGAGAGTGACGGCCTCTACCAACTGAACCAGGTTGGTCAACCAAGTGCGTGTGTGGCACGTCCAGCCACCAGTCTGGATATTTGGCATCGGCAACTGGGACATCTTAACGTGGACAGCGTGAAGCGATTACCTGGCATGGTGGTCGGCATGGACATCTTAAGCGGGAGGATGTCATTTTGTGTCCCCTGCATCGAGGCGAAGCATCAGAGGTTACCGTTCAAATCCGGTGGCACGAGGGCAAGCGATCTTCGTGGCGGGAACAAGTATTTTGTCACCTTTATTGATTATGCGAGCAGGATGACCTTCGTCTATTTTCTGAAGGCTAAGAAGGATGTGTTCGAGGCGTTCAAGGAGTTCAAGGCCTACTCCGAAACCCAGACTGGAAAGAAGCTGAAGTGTCTGCGAACCGACAACGACGGCGAATATACTGGTAAGCAATTCGAGGACTTTCTCAAGGCGAATGGTATTCGTCACGAGATCACGGTGCCTCACAATCCGGAGCAAAATGGATTGGCTGAGCGCATGAACCGGACGATTCAGGAGCTAGCGAGAAGTCTGATGTTTGACGGCAAGTTGGACAAACGATTTTGGGCCAAAGCGGCGTCGACAGCCGTTCACTTAATCAACCGGTCACCGACGAAGGGCATCTCCGTCACCCCACTTCGAGAAGTTTACGGGACGGAAACCGGATCTATCGAATCTACGAATCTTTGGGTCAAGAGCGATGGCGTGAAGCGTGCGAAGTGGGACCCCAAGTCAGAGCCGTGTATCCTGATTGGCTACTCGGAGTGCTCCAAGGCCTATCGAATGCTCAGCCCGAAGAACAATCAAGTTTTCGAAAGTCGGGATGTGGTAATACTGGATGAGCGTCCGTTAGCGAAGGTTCCGGTACCGGAAGAGACCGATTTGACCGTCGAACCGATGGTTTTTACGAGAGTTGATAAGCAAGAGATCATGGATGGCCGTCAAAAGGTCACCGTGGTCAACTAGCCACAGGCCGTTGCTGACTTAGATATCAGAAGAGCTGCAGTTCTATTGCTGACGTTGCTGACGTAGATATCAGAAGAGCAGAGAGGGAGACTGACAGTTCGACGACGTCGGCGGACAGTGTGCTAGAAGAGCCACAGGATCCGCAACAACCGCTTGCGCTCTCGTAGCATTTTTCTCAGCATCCTACGATGAGGCACAGCATGAGGGAGCGCCGATTCCCAGGCAAAGTGTCTTGCCTCAAACGTTTGAAACTCCCCAGAAACGACGACGAGATGAACGAGGACCAGGACGAGCACGTATTTCGCAGCACGGGAGCTTGGACAGCATTGCGCTCCCGTCACACTCGAAGGAAGAAGCTGTTGGAATGCAAGACGCAACTGGGCACAGTGACTGGGAGCGCTCAGTCCAAGGCAAGTTGAATTTTTCTTCCGATAACGGCCACTAACTCTCGCCGGAATACATTCCACAGGTATCCAAGGACCCTGATACGCTGCAGGAAGCGCTAAGCCGCAATGGAGGCAGAACTCGATGCGTTGAGCGCAAACGCGACGTGGTTTCTGGTGGATCTTCCGAAGGGACGAAAACCATCGAACGTTACAAGGTAATGAAGCCGCACCCAGGAAGGTCTGCCGACTCAAGAAGGCCCTTTACGGCCTCAAACAGGCCAGCAGAGTATGGAATATCAAGTTGGACCACAAGGTAAAGCGGATGGGGCTGAAGCCCTCTCCGGTATTGAACCCGCTGGACGCGAACCAGCGACTGTCGAAGACGAAATGAGGAGGAACGTGAAAGGATGAAGGAAGTTCCATTTCGCGAGCTGATTGGAGGTCTTCAGTTCATCGCACAGTGCACAAGGCCAGACATCAGTCACGCGGTAAGCATGGTGAGTTCATTTTGCAGCGATCCGGGCTTTCCACATTGTACAGCGGCCAAGAGGATTTTGTGATACCTCAAAGGGACCAAGCAGTGCAAGCTGACGTACAGGAGAGATGCGGATCCGGCATTTTCTGGATACAGCGATGCCGACTGGGTGAACGATTCGGAGACGAGGAGATCTGTCAGCGGCTACGTATTTCTGTAGTGTGGCGGAGCAGTTTCCTGGAGTTCCAGAAGGCAAATAACTGTATACAAATATTCACTTAAGGAGGATGTTTACATAGTAAGCATTGGATTTGTATCCCTCAATAAATCTTTCTTTGTTAGTCACTACACCTGGTCAGATGCTTTTTCGTTCTATCAGGTCTTTCGAAGGGCCTGTAAGGATAATGGACCATTACTGATCTTTGAAGCCATCTGCCTGTCGTAGTCCTTTTTATCCATGATGACGACTCAGTTGCCTTTGTCTGCTTTTAGGTAAAAAACAGGCTTTGACTTCAGTTCCTTGACGATGCGAATTTGTGTGTGTGTGTGTGTGTGTGTGTGTGTGTGTGTGTGTGTGTGTGTGTGTGTGTGTGTGTGTGTGTGTGTGTGTGTGTGTGTGTGTTATTGCGTCAATAATGCTGTTTTAACCGCGCATCCTAATACCTTGTTGAGATGAGTAAGTTATTATTCCGTGAATGTGATTGTGGGTGTAAGTGTGGCCTTTTCCTTGCTGTGATGTTTTCTAGTTACAAGGTTACTTCTTCGGTCCATCTAGTGTATGAACACCCCTTTTTGATTAAACATTGATTGCTTCTTCCCAATCCGGCGTCACATCGGAATTTTTTCGAACTAGTTTGTGTCATTCCATGCATATACAGCATACTCCACACCATAGTCCTTCACACGCAGAATAAGGCCGCAAATGAAGAGTTACCTCACCCAAAGTGAAAATTCTCACCTCTAAGGTGATAAGGGCAAACGCCGCGCAGACTACGGCTAACCCACAAATAGGGCTTTCTTTCGCTCCCACAACCAACGAACATAACCAAAAATATTTAAAACAAAACTTTTACTCAACATTAAATGCCAAGGAACGAACCTTCTTCCCGTGAGGACCAACGGGACGCAAGCACCCTTCACCTACCACCTCTTAGAACTGCAACCGCTTCGAAGTGTTCTCGTCGACACTGTCCGGCAGTTTTCGCTTCAACGTGGGTTGTTTGTCTTCTTTCCTTGCTTCCCGCGTAGTAACTGGCCGGCATCGGTAGTTTGCTGCCAATGGACGGGGCCGGTTTGTTGGAGAAGTACGGCATTTTGAGCGCCTCGGTACAAGTACAACGATGCAGTGGATACAGTGCCAGCAGCTTGTTGGCAAGCTCGAGCAAATCATCCGAAGCGGCCGTGAAAATGTCCCTCAACGGAATCGGAGGGAAGAACTTGTATTGTACATAGTCGGGCAGCGATTTAACATCCGGCCAATTTTCATCCGTAGGGGTTCCCAGCACTTGAAAGATCCGAGTCAACTGGTCCAGGTCGCTTTCACCCGGAAGAAACGGAACCCTCAGCAACAGTTCAGCCATAATGCAACCCACAGCCCAGATGTCCACTCCCGTTCCATACTGTCTGGCTCCGAACAGAAGCTCCGGGCATCGATACCACCGAGTCACCACCTGATTGGTGTTCATTCGATTGGGAGATCCGAAAAACTTGGCTAAGCCAAAATCACCGATTTTTAGAATACCAGTTCCGCTGATTAGTAAATTGTTTGGCTTCAAATCCCGGTGCAAAATCCAGAATTGGTGCAGATACTCCAGCCCCTTCAACGTTTGAATCATATAACTTTTGATATTCGCCGGGGTCAACACAATCTTCGGATCTTTGATTATAACTTCCAAATCGGTATCCATGAAGTCAAACACCAACGAAACGTTGCTCTTGTGGCCGAAAACGTCCAGCAATCCAATGAGGTTTTCGTGGTGAAGTTCATGAAGCAGTTTGATTTCTCGCAATGCAGTACGATTGATACCGTCAGCAGCTTCCTCCCGGTTACCGATTTTGATCTTCTTCACCGCAACAATTTCATTCGTTTCGATGTCCCGCGCCTTGTAAACAGTGGCAAACTGTGGATTGCAAAAAGGAATGATGTTTTTAACGTTTGAAGCAGAAAACAAATTTTTGAGATAATTACCTGACCCTCGCCAAGAAAGTCTAGCTTTTCGTATCGATTTAGTCTGTTTTCCATACTTGATAAGCTTTTATGACTTCAGAAATACCACAGGAAATTTGCTATGATAGGAAATTTGAAATGAAAAATTAAACGGCTGTCGTGATACCGGCTTTCGCAGAGAAGGTAAACACTCAAGATCACAAAATAAAGCAAGCCTGCGATGACAGCTGGTGCGCGACTTCCAATGTTCGAAAGTAGAGCTGGACGATTCGATGGCTGGCATACACCACACAAATAGCAATATAAAAAAACGACGCACTACATACTTTACTCAATTTTAGTGCAATTGTATGCTATCTCTTTTTCTCTCACGGAAATGTTACTCAATTTTCGTTAAAAAGTGGATCAACTCAATTTTTGAGTAGATCCACTTTTTACAAAATATGAGTAAAATTTCCGTGAGAGAAAAGAGATAGCATACAATTATACTCAAAATTGAGTTAAGTGACGCGGAAGTGCTGAAGAAAGTTTGAGTACATTGGCGTAAAATCCTTTCGAAATGCATAAAATTTGCTTTATGAAACTTCACGAGGTCACTGTATTTTGATTTCATGAGGCTCTTATGACAACCATGTGTGCAACGATGGTTCTGTCAGTTACCAGTAATGGTTTTCTCTGATCATTCTTATCAATTTTATTAAACTGCCTTATGTTCATAACCGTTGTTTGTGCGTAATAATAAATGTATGAAAATGGCAAAAACCCAGGCGCAAGTTTTTGTTTTGTTACTTTTGGTATATCTTGATAATGACGATACATTTTACAAACGTACAAAGTAACAATTCAAAGAAGGTGAAGTTTATTGAATTTATAATAATCGCCTCTCTTGGACATGCTAATTGATTGCTTCCGAACGACACTCTAGAAGAAAACTCGAAGTGCTACTTACGGATAATGGGAAGAAGTACATCAACACTGGCTTCGAAAAATACCTGAAGCAGTGTAGGATCATCCACCAGACGTCGAATGAGTACATACCGGAACAAAGCGGAATGGCGGAGTGCGCCAATTGGTCAATCGTGGAACGTGCGAGGTGGATATTGCTCCAGGCTAAGCTTATCCAAAGCGTTCTGGACGGAAGCTGTGTAAACTGCTGTTTACCTGCTAAACCATTCACCAATCAGAGCACAATCTCACGCCAATGGATGTTTGGACTGACAGAAAGCTCGATCTTTCTCACTTTTTCGTAAGTCGGGCGATGATATTCGTTCCGACACCAAAGCGGAAGAAGTGAACGCCAAATCCCACGGATGACAGGCTTCAACGAGGAAACCAAGGGTGATCCGCTGTACAGTATGAAATCCAAGAAGATCGATATCATCCGCGAAGTAAGTTTCATCAATGAGGATGTTTCCAGTCCTGTTCCATTTCGCTGTCACCAACAGGATTCCACCTCCAAGTTGATGATGGGTTGTAAGGATGACGTTTCGGAATTAAAGCCAAACTGTATGACGTTCACATTACCAGCTGTACTTGTGCGTTGAAATAAGCCATGACTACGAACTAAAGAACACGACTTCTGAAACTGCAGTAACTGACAGTAAGTCTCTTTTATTTAAGCCATTTTAATGTTGAGGTCGTAACGTAGAATTGAAAGAAATTTCTGCAGCATTATCCACCTGAGAAGAACGAAAAATAAAAACGAAATTTAAAAGGATTCCATGCAAACTATTAGGAGATGAAGTTTTTTCAGAAGCAGATAATTTATCATCTCCATGCAAAGCGCTAGGAGCGGACAGTAATTTTATTGCTAGAACAAATAGACATGAAGAGAAAGTGTATTGATAGATCCGTAAGAGAACGGCAGGCTTTGAAAATTGAATAGATGTAAGTTTGAAAACGAGCGGAGGGCATTTGAAGCTATTTGTTCTAGCAATAAAATTACTGTCCGCTCCTAGCGCTTTGCATGGAGATGATAAATTATCTGCTTCTGAAAAAACTTCATCATAGATCGTTGCTTCCGCGCTGGGGAGAATACAAAAATAACAATCAAAAGTGTATTAGGAGATGTCAATTTTATTCCGTAAGTAAAGGTGTAATTTCGTTCCATGCAGATCAATTGTCAAAATTCCGCTTGGTAATAATGAACAAAATCCCGTAACCTCTTTACTTTTTAGGTCGATACTGGCCTTTACAATGAAAACATTTGCTCAGAACGGCCCATGAATAACAATGTTGCGGGCTCTGCATCGTCTTCGTCAAACCATACCCTCGAGGCGAGATCGTCGTTGGAGGAGCGATTGCAAGACCGACGAGGACTTTTCCAAAGAGGACTACTAATGGTAATTCCGAACGGGTGATATCGAAGAAGTGCTCAAAATGTGTACACGCTATTTCTAAACAACCCAAAATTGAGTATGATTTATTCAAATCAGCTATAAGTGAGAAAATATAGCTTGTAGTGATTAGATGAGAGACAGGCAGAATCAGATTGAATCCGATCGATTTTGTTTTCAAACAGTTTGTAAATTTGTAAAACTCAATCGCGTTTGCTTTACGGAGCCATAGGCAATGTGTGTGGATTACACAAAGAAAAACTATTTTCATACATACTTCTTCTTCTTCTTCTTTTTCTTGGAGGCGATTTTATGTTAACTTTGTTTAGTTCCTTTTGCAATTCTGCTGACTTTTTTTGCCTATCCGTATCCGTACTGTATCCGCACGATCCCAAGTAACCATGTCCTTCATTTCATCATTACGAGTTTAGATGTCCACCGACATAATGACAACTTCTACCGTTTCTTTTTCAGACACCTCTATCGTTTCCTATCCCACTTCGCTTTAGCTTTAATTTCATCAAACTTCGCATCCAAGCTTTTGACAAAATTTTCCACTTCATCTAAGGCTGGTTTATGCGCTCCATTGCCGAAGATTAATCTCACACTATTTTTCAACTCACAGATTGCTCTAACAACAAAAGCAACCGGGCTGAAGAAACAGGTACGCAGTAAGGGGGTAGAGGGGGGGTTGAGCAAACGTGACGATCCATACAAAAAATGAAGGTTCATACAAAAAGCGTGACAAGGGGGGGGGCTTATAAAAAGTAATTTTGTGCGCGACGTAATTAATGGACGTTCCCTAAAACAAAATCTACCCATGTAAGCTTTTCAATTCTATAGAAAAGAAGGACGCGTTATTCGAAACGACTGTGGTAGGTTAATGAGGCAAATTTCCAAGGTCGACAAATTCATGGAAAAAGCAGTTGTTTACGTTTGTCAGTTAAGCCCTAATGAAAAATCTTTGTCGATTTCAGTTTGTAAGATGTCCAAAATTGGTAAACTCATGTGAACTTTGGTTCATCTCTTTGTCGAAATATAGCCTATCAATCGATCAATGCCAAGACACGAAGTGATGACAGAACAAATCAACTTTCTCTTACAAACTCACTTCGTATCCTTTTAATGCCGTGACGATGCGCACATATGAGAGTGTTGAATGTGAAAATGTTAGGTTGATGCATTCATCCTAACCATATGACCATCACATTGATACTGAAATTCATGTAAGATACAGCGAAACCCTTAAAGATTGCCTCCCTGGAAGAATAGGTATTTTATGCCCATATCCCATATATCAAACATTTTGAAAATGAGATACAAATACCCGATAGTTTAACGGACAGGCTTTTACGCATTAATGGGTGAAATCGTTGCACCCAGTAAAGTAGTTAAACCACTTAGGTTCAAAATGGGTGATATTTTACGAATGAATGGGTACTGACCGGTTAAGTCAGCGCCAACATTAGATTAGGGCGAATCTGCTTTTGTAAACAATGGCTTTCGTACTCTGAGAAAATTCTATCGTTATACCGACAATTATATCATGGTCAAGGTGACTATTGCATATAATGGTTACAATAACCATGAAAATGGACGAATTCACCACGTTCATGGCATTCTTGACTATGACCATGGTAACAAGGACTATTCCGACATTATGGCAAATGTTGGATCAACTATTTTTAATGGTATTTTTGACCATGATCATAGTCGGTTCAAATCACTATGCTGCAATAGTCATCCTAACCCCCAATAATGGTAAAATTGACTATCAAATTCCTCTCTGTGTAGTTATTTTCTCTTGCACGAAAGGTCAAAAATACAAATTAAGCACTCTATAAGAAAGAAGTACTGATATATTCAATTTGAAGAAATTGTATTCAACTTCCGATATATTAGCAAAGGAATTGTTTGTTTACAGCTGAAAGGTTCCTTAATAGAGATAAATCAATCAATCAATGTTTGTTTACAAAAGCAGATACGCCCTAATCAAATGTTGGCACTAAAATATACAATTCAATATTGGCACAGCTCTATTTTCGAAGTCCCACGCGGGAACCGGTCATCAATCCATACTGAGTTCGACCCTGGTCCGTCACGCCAAATCGAATCAGCTGCTTTTGACAGATTGCAAAAAGTAAAAACTCATTAAATTGCGAAAAATAACATCAAGGTACTAAATTGTTCGTGTATTTCCACATTTCTATTGATAGAACGCGACAGGCCCCCGCACCTTGCAGTTTGGAGTGCAATACTTCTAACGTGTGGTCGAAATTGATGCGGAATCTCTTCAACCCAAACAAACAAGATACGGTCAATTCAACAGGCGCAACTCAGCAGAACCAACAGAAGCCGTTGGTTGGATGCCCGCACGTAATTATTACCTTTTTTCTGTGCTGACCTATTGAAACAGCTGAACAATGAAGTAAACAAAGCATCTCCATCCTCCGCATTCCGTAGACCGATGTGACGTGAATAGAAGCTGATTATTTTTTTCGGGCCCATAGCTACTAGAGGCGGGTGGTCTGAGTGAGTGAATCGTGCGTGTTTGTGAAAAGGAATTACCACATCGGATGTTACATAACGTGAGGAGCGGGGTTCTGTTCCGTATGAATGAATTATTGTTGATTCAAAGTGCATGTTGTTTCTAAGCAGTGATTTGGGTAGAGCGATTCGTTGCTGGCGGTGGAACGATTCGGCTGTGAGCGCAGTTGAACCGAAGGTGCGGGATCTGGAAGAAACGATGAGAACATTGCACCAGGGAAAACAAACGAGTGAGCAACGTTTATTCTACAGATTGGTATGTTGATTCTGGCTGAAACGATTCGAACCGTATGAGAATTGGCTGGCGGCGACGACGGTGAACGAGGACCTGGTTCTAAAATTATTCAGCCACACGGCTGGTAGTGGAAGTAGAATCCACTACACACGACCATTGCGGTGAAGCAGGAAACAAATTTAGGCACAAAATTCCGTCGTCAAACGAAACAACCACCCAAGCGATGGCCGTTGTAGAGGCCGGTACCGAGCTGGACACTCATCGGGGCAGCTCCGGACTGATGTGTTGGCGCGAGTTTGTCTGCGGTTGGGGAGCAGCTTTCGTCAACATCACCGTAACATATCCAATCCACAAGATGATCTTTCGACAGATGCTGCACGGTGTGCACCTGAATCAGGCTTTCGGGCAGATACGCAAGCGAAGGAAGATCACTTTTCTGTACCGAGGAATTTTTCCACCTCTAGCCCAGAAAACCATCTCTTTGTCGCTGATGTTTGGAGTGTATGACGGAACGCGGAAGCCACTGGTGGACTACTGCGGGTGAATCAGTACGCGGCAAAGTCAATCGCTGGCATTGCGGCTGGCACGGTGGAAGCTGTGCTGATGCCGTTCGAGAGGGTCCAAACGCTACTGGCCGACGCCACCTATCACCAGAAGTACCAAAAATACTCACCACGCGTTTCGGTAAGTACCTATATATCTATATATGCAATGGCAGTAACGAATTTTAGAAAGGGGATCATATTGCAATTGGATACGCTGAGTCGGCCGGCTCAGAGTGACGAGGTTTAGATTTATAAGCTGATAAGAAACTTTTTTTTGACGATCAAGTTATATTTCTATACATGATGTTCGGATACCGGTTACGAGGTGACAACGAGTGGTCTCACATTTAACACCACGCAAAATTAACCTGCATTATACTCTTAGTCCAGGGAAGTCAGAGAAATGAAATTGTACGATTTTCCTCATCGATGATCTGTTTTTTCATCATTAGTAATAAAGCAACTGCTTAGTAACTTGGCGAAGTGCATATCCCAGTTAACAAATATAGCTAATCGAATACACGATATTGGTCTTCATTAATTAATAACTATTGTCTTGTATGGAGCTTTATATTGCCTGGGGAGATAGGAATCACGTCAGTTGTACTCACCAAATGAGCCGAGCATGGTTTCGACTCAGTATAGTGTGCCTACTGCGATCGATATACTCATACATCAATTTTTTTTTACACTTTAACGCCTACAACTTTTTTTATACAATGACTAGTAGCTATCTTGTATCTTCAAATATCTGCGTCATTTTATACCCTAAAAGTCATTTCTGCAAAGTTTTGAAATTCAAATTGAAATAAAAAAGTTACAGCAAAAAAGCTGTTTTTTAAAGCGCAACCCTCAGAAAAGTCAGAAAAACTGTTATAAAACGATATATAGATGAGATAGAAGTTAAATTTCTTCAGCAATGTTTCATATTAAAATATCTACAATTCTGTAGACGAAAAAAATCCTCTAAATCTTAAGAATAAAAAGTTTAAATTTTTATTATGAACATAAGAGGACAACCCTAGTCACCACTCAAACCAAAAGATAGATCTTATTTTTTAAATTAAATCTTCCGAAGACATCATCTGTCTAAAGTTAGGGGTTTTTGAGTTATCGATTTTTGTCGCGAAATTTGTTCATTCGTACCTTAGGCGGCGTTCATTAATTTATGTCACGCAAATCTGGCTGAAGTGCTTAACCCCCCCCCCCTCGTATGTCACAATTGTCACACTTTTTGTGACCCTCCCAGGCAATTTTGTCGCGCGGCTTGTTAACCCCCCCCCCCCTCCTCCCCACTCAAAACTTTTTTATTCAAATAGCCAATATTAGTCACAAAAAATCATTTTTATTTCATACGGAAACACGTTCAACTTTCCTCATGTTATATCAAATTGCATTTCTCAAATAATACCGTTCTGACAAATAGATCGTCTAATCGGTCCAAAGGGTTTTGCAGATGTTGGTCAGCATTGATGACCGGGAAGATATTCGCGTCCGCTGAAGCGCACTCGTCAATGGTTTCCGCCACATCAGTCAGATCAAGTTCTTCGTCATCTATCCATTCGCAATCGAAGTTGTCTTTGCTGGTTACAACCATGCACGGTGTTCAATAAGTTCGAATACAAAGTTTCATCATTGCGTAGGTATGCGCCATGTACATATTCTGCATTGGTATTGGTGTGCAGCTTTAGCTTCATTCATACGCTACCGAATGTGCGCGGTGTTGACATTCTGTTAGTTGTTGTTCGTTTGCATTACGCGCATGAAAGAGTATCGGGACTTCGTAATGCAGCGTTTTTTGAACGGTGAGCGACCCGGCGATATATTCCGGCTGCTGAAATCGCATGGGGTCAAGCGGAACTTTGTCTACATCGACCATCAGGCGATACCGGGAGACGTCCTCGACCAATGACCGTGCGAGATCCGGTCGGCCGCGTTCAGCGAGGACGCCACAGGTCATCAAGATCGTGAGGGGGCGAATTCGGCGCAAAAAGAACCGCTCAATCCGGAAAACGGCTGCAGATCTCACAACGTTTCGATTGGAACCGCTCACACCATACTCACCAAGGACCTTGGTTTCAGGCCTTACAAAAACGTAAGGTCCATGGTTTCGGAGGCTACCAGCAAAAAGCGGTTGGATCGAGCTAGAGGATCCTCTCTCGACACGCTAGTCAGGAGTTTGTTTTTTTCGGACGAGAAACTGTTCGTGCTGGCAGCAGCCGCACAATGTGCAAAAAATGACCGGGTGTGGGCGCCATCGAGGGACAGCATTCCTGAATCCAATATAAACATCCTCGGTTCCAAGTGCCGCGTCGGTGATGGTTTGGGGGCAGTATGCAAACGTGGTAAGCTACCCTTGGTGTTTATTGAAAAAACGTCAAAATCAACGCGGCGTACTACAAAACTGAGGTTTTGGAAAAGGTTGTTGCCCCCAGTCTCCGAAGCCTCTACGGCGATGTAGCACTACGTGTTCCAGCAGGACGGTGCACCAGCCCATACGGCAAATGTGGTTCAAGCCTGGTGTCGGGACAATTTAACCGACTTTCTGGACAAAACTTTGTGGCCTCCCAGCTCCCCGGACTTGAATCCTCTCGACTCTTTTTGTTTGGTCCTATGATGGTAGCGAAGCTGAACGAATACAAGGTCAGCACTTTGGATCATTTCAAGACGGTAATTCTCAAAATCTGGGACGAAATGCCCATGCAGTCCGTGCGTGCCGCCTGCGACGCGTTCGAGAAACGTTTGAAGCTCGTTAAGGAGTACAAAGGGGGTCATTCCAAGAGAAATGTTGTAAACGTTCCTTGTAAACATAGCTTTCAATAACATAAATCCAAAAATAAAAAACATGTTTTCATTTTTTTTAACAAATTTTGAAAGTGTATCCGAACTTATTGAACACCGTGTACATTCCTGTTTACGTTTTGCCACAACTTTAAACGGACGCAATTTTCTCTGAAATTGAACGGATGTATGCTTGTGCATCTTTATGTTGCTCGCGAAGCATGACTAAAGATGCAAAGTATAGGCCACAGCTGGAACACACTCGTTCGTTCAATGAGTTTTTAATTGAAGGACAGTAAAGATCATACGGAATCGTTCCATATCCGGACATCGATTTAGGTAGAATCTGTTGAGCTTGTAATGAGTTCAATACGAACATTGATGGGAAATGCTGTGGTTCGTCCTTCGATGACCCAATCAATCCTCGAGATGTTTGCGTCAGAGAGATTGGTGGAGGCAAAAATCCATTGCAGATAACGTGATCGATGCTACTTCGCAGTGGTGAGCAGCATTTCCTGTAAAAATATAAATTTATGCACATATAACAATTATTTGACCATCAAATGCATCTCAAAATTTTACCTATCTGTGCATTTCCGTATCTGGAGTAAATATTGGCTGGTTCGCACATGAGTTCCAAACCAGTGTTGGTCATAGTCACGAATTGACTTCGGATCTATTTCAGAAGCATCAGGATCGATATATTCAGCCAACGTCGGATGACCGTCGATGACCACATCATTCCAGACTTCTGCCAAAACTTCACCAGCGTACTGGAAATTTTGCTTCTCCAAAGCTGAATCAGTTGTACGCAATTGGGAATCCAGATGACTACCAAACTGGTCGTGTGGTATTATCAATCCAGAAAGCTCCTTACTCAAGGGTGACATACGTCGCTCCACTCTATTGAAAGCACTCCTTCCCGGAGCGTTCGTTGCAATGAACAGCGTGTCAAGGTTGTACTCTTTAAAATGGTGTATTGCTATCTGTATTACCTTGCGATATCTCGGATTTTCATCAGGTCCACCGTCGACGGTAAAGATTAGGACTGGTTTGACCAATCCATCAAACTTAAAAATACCATCAAACGATTCAAGAGTTAGAAGCCGCTTGATGTCTAACGCATGAGAAAACGCCGTTGACGAAGCGTGTTTGCCTGACCGAATTGCAATGTAAGTGGGGCCCGAAAAACCAACAGCCTCCGGTTTGCCAAGACCATTCGGTTTGATTTCGATTCCAGCGTACACGGACGGAATTAGTTTATGCTTATTTGCAACTATCAATCGTGGTCAGGAAGCGTGATTTTGTACTCCACATGCATAAGCATGGGAGACTGCTTATTGGCAGCCGTTAGGTCTATCGCCACTCTCGCCTTATCATCCTGACTGATAAATCCTACTTCATTGGGCCTAGCACAGATGCCAGTTCTTCCAATGATCTTATGGTCGCTGTACAGAATCGGCCATCGGGATGATCGTTGTGTTTTGCATTACTTGCGCGCATCAACTTCACTGGTACAGTATTTACGTGACATTTACCTTGATGGGAATTGGCTCGTTTTGGGATTAACCGCAGATATGTTGCTGTTCTTTTGATATTGAATCCCTTGCCTTGTATTGCAGAAGTCAACTCATCTAAAGTTTTAACGCTTCTGACGCTCTCATCACTGCGCTTTTCGTGGGCCGCAGATCCATGAAGTGCGATATCGCATATTGCCTTGAGCAGCTCCGGTTGCTGCTCTTCAACACGAGGGCGGCCAGGAGAATTTCGGAATGAAAGATAATTTCCTGAAATTTGATATTTATATCTACTGTGCAAACAAACTAGTTAATATATCATATTATATCCTAGAAATCATATTTGCAGACAACTTATATCTATTGTTTGACATGCAATTTCGCACTGATAGCTATCACGTCACTTCATTCTATTCTCTAGTTATTTCAGTGATTACGTATATTATGTGAGTAAACAAGTTTTGCAAGCCGAATTGTCGAAATTCGAGCCATCAAGCAGCATTGCGAAATGCATTCAGCATGTGCTGCTCTCAGAAACATACTCGGACTGCAAAATCGACGTTCGATGTTGTCAACGTTAGTTTGCACGCTTTAAAGTGGTGATTTTGTACTGAAGTCAAGGACGCCCGGCCCGGTCAAAAGTTTGAAGAGTCGATTGAAACTTTGCTCGACTGACCTCACAAACGCAAAGAACTTGCAGCAGCATGGAGTTAACCAGCCAGCCATTGTACGCGTCTGAAATCATTGGAATGATTCACAGGTCGGTCATTGTGCCATACGAATGGCCGAGACGTTGAGCGCCGTTTTCACATGCGAAGGCTGCTAAAGCACATCGGAAGGGTTTCTGGATCGAATTGTGACTGGTGACAAAGTGGATCCATTACGACAATCAAAACGTAAGGCAACGTATGGATACCTCGGTCATGCCACTAACATCGACGGCCAATCCCATATATTCATAGAAAATCATGCTGTGTATTTGTGACCGAGCATGGAGTGTGATCTGCATGAGCTGTTGCATACCAATAGAACCATCACGGGCGAGACTACGGCGACAACTGATGCGTTTGAGCCGTGCATTGCGTGAAAATCGGCCGCAATCGCTAAAAACACATCAGTCATTTGCACGACAATGCTCGGCCACGTGTACTGCACGGTTGAAAACATACTTGAAACGCTTGCTGCGATGTCGTACCACCCGCCATATAGTCCGGCATTGCGCCATCCGATTACCATCTCTTCCATCGATGCAACATGGCCTGGCTGACCAGCACTTTCGTAATAGACGAAGTCAAAAATGATCGATTCGTGGATAGCGCCAAATCAGCATCATGTTTCCGAGAGGGTATCGTCAACTGCTCAAGATGCGAAAGTTATAGCTACGATGCAAACTTGAACAATAATGTATACCATTTTTCGCAATAAAGCATCAACTTTGCAAAAAAAGACATTTCTAGTTAATACACCTCATATTTACCAGCCTCTGGGATGTCCCGAATTAACAGTTGTTTAGCCTGCTTCATTTTCTCACGATGCTTCTGCTGCCGCTCTTGCTCGTCTTCCTTGATTTTGAGATTCTTTTCAAGTTTGATCTTTTTAATTTTTAGCCCTTCGAGTCTCGACTGATCATCATCCGTCAATAGTCCAGCAGACTTCTTGTCAATCAGAAGCACTACCTCAGAGTTCAGATTATTTAGCTCAGCTTTAAGTTGTTCCTGTACTGGTGCAGGGCGTTTATTTGATGATGACGGCTGAGCCATATACTCAATTTCCTTGATGGGTTGCGCGGGTTTCACTGTCGGCGCTGATTCCTTAGGAGCACTCATAGACTTTCCCCATAGTTGAAGAAGTTTACCTTTTTCTTTAGCTGCAAGGCATGAAGCTCTTTTATTTTGTTATTGACTTGCTCTTCAAGTGCGGTGTTGTCATTGCCCTTCCGTTCATTCCAGAAATTAGTAGCATCCAATTGGCACTCCCTTTTCTTCTTATCCGGGTAAGCCTTTACATACGCATTGTACAGCGTATTAAAAAGTTCTCCACG
This sequence comes from Aedes japonicus, assembly GCA_034211315.2. NCBI lineage: Eukaryota > Metazoa > Arthropoda > Insecta > Diptera > Culicidae > Aedes > Aedes japonicus. Next base: position 97,914 of record JASCZW010000854.1, on the reverse strand, counting down.
ATTCATTTTCCAAAATACACTAACTGCGCGAACCAATTTTTCACCAATAAACACTGGACTTTATTCACTGACGCACACTGAATGAGCTGCAGCTGTCATTCATGAACGGTGGAATAGTATTCACTCTAACTTGAAAGTACCCATTAATGAGTCGAAAAGTACGCATTTTGAAGAAAAGTGGCTTAACTCATTATTAAGAGTATACTTTCCTCATTTCTGAGTATTGCTTACTCATTTATGAGTATCAATTAATCATTAATGGGTAACGAATACTCAATTAATGAGGAAAATATACTCCTAATAATGAGTTAAGCCACTTTTCTTCAAAATGCGTACTTTCGACTCATTAATGGGTACTTCAAGTTAGCGTGTTAGGTATGGTAGGTGTCGGAGCCAAACACCGGATCCGTAGGGTACTTGAAGTAGCTTGCTAGCTCTCTTGCGACAGAACTCAAACGTGTCCTAACACGGTAGGAAAGGAAATAGGTGTCGCTCAAACTAGCAACTGTCGGGTAAAACGAGTGCTCTGTCTTGGCTCATGGGTGGAAAATTCAACTCTTCTTACCCTGAAAAAGGCCGGGTTGGGTTCCAAGGCCGTTGACAGCAAACACTCTAGTCGTAGGGTGGTCTGTATTCAACACTGTATAACACTGGGCTGTTGCACCGGATAATGGATCCAGAAGATATTGATAGAAAAACTACTGCTTCTATTCACTTATCCTTTATTGCTTTTTCCTTTTGATCTTAACACCTTAGAATTGATATAATGACTGAATGACTGCGCCACTGCGGTTGCCGTTTTTATATTGTGCCGCTACTGCTAGAAGTTCCAGAACATGGAAAGTTCCAGAACAATGGAAAGTTCCAGAACATGGAAAGTTCCAGAACGATGGAAAGGTCCAGAACATGGAAAGTTCCAGAACGATGGAAAGTTCCAAAACAATGGAAAGTTCCAGAACATGGAAAGTTCCAGAACGATGGAAAGTTGCAGAACAGGGCGTGGCATAGTTTATGCGAGCGGTGTGTAAGTGCTGCATGATTACTGCTGTTGCTGTTCGTTTACGAAGGGGCGTGAACAGTAGGGATAGTAGTAGTAGGCGATATTGCATAAGAATATCATTTTGTTTTTGTTTTTTTCAAAAATGTGATGTCACGATTCAGCTTACCCCCCTCCCTCGTTTGTCACAAAATGTCACGGTTTTCTGAACCCCTCCCCCCCTAAAAGCGTGACATAATTAATGAATGCTGCCTTAGCGGCTGGGTTGGAACTAGTTCCAGCGATACCCGAACTAATGTCGTTTTCGGTTATTGCCAGTGCGGATCTGGATTCGCCCTAGGTCCACCCGAACAGCTGTCAAAACGTTTTTTATTCAATCGGGTCGGATCTGGATCCGACCCAACATCGATGAGGTTCGCTCTCAACTTTTTTCGAGGTCCAACCTGGATTCACCAATACACAAACCTGAACTGTCGAAATAAAAGGTTTATGTTTGTTTATGTTTATGTTTTACACTAACCATAATACTGACTCGACTCTGGATCTGTTTTCGTTCGGTAATTCTGGAGCAACAATAGAAAAGGGCCTATCAACATTTGCAAACAAAAACTTCTGAGCCTATTTCCTCGCAAAGCGTACGCCACCCACGCAAACCAATACCATCATCATGTAGGGGAAAGTTTCCCCTTCACAATGATTCTGTAGGTTTGCGTGTGTAGCCAGCGGCTTGCGAGAAAACGGGCTCAGAAGTGTTTGTTTACAAATGTTGATGGGCCCTTTTCTATTGTTGATCCAGAATTGCTAGTGAGAGTCAGACTTGGCGCAGATTTAAAAACGACAACGACATTACTGTAAGTGCAAACCTCACTCCGATACGAGTTACAAATATAGCCATACACACTGACGTTTAACACACAACAAGCCGACTCAATTGTGGTACCCGATCCAGTTTGAAACGAGCCTGTGCACGCTGCTATAATTGTTTTGTCTTTTGGACTTTTACTGTGAGCCGTGTTTTGGTGTTGTCTCACTCACTCTCACAGGCCGCTTGGAAACATGGCGCACAGTAAAAGTCAATTCTATTATAGCGTGCACAGGCTCATTGGATCAAAAACGAATTCGCTAATAGTGTTACCAGCATTGACGACTTACCTTTATTAGAGCTTCGGGAAGATAATTTCTAGAAGTTCAGGAAGAGACTTCTCCGATTTTCAGGGAGAAACTTCTCAGAAGTATTGGGAGCAAGCAGTTCAAGCAAGAAGAACCATTAAAAATTCAGGACCGAACATTAGCCAAGTTAAAGATCAAACTTACCAAGAAACAGGAGAGGACTTATCAGAGCTTCATGAAGAAGCATAGGGAAGAGAACTTCTTGAACTTTTCAGAGGTTTTGGAGTTCTTCCCAGAAATTCAAGATTGAACTTCCCAGAAGTTCAGATAAATACTTCCCCTAATTTCAGATGGGAACTAACCAGGAAGGACACTACCTATAATTTCTCAGAAAATCAGGGAAAAAAATTCCTCTGGACGATGCGTAATAGAAGTTGCGGAGAGTACTTCCGGAAGAAACTTCTCAAAAGGTTAGTTGGAACTTCCCAGAAGTGCTAGGCAGCTTTTTCAAAGCTCAGAGGTGAACATTTCAAAAAACAGAAAACGTATTTCTCAAAATAATTAAGAGAGAACAGAATGAAACTTTCCAGGAGCTTTGGGGTGCTTCCTTCTAATTTTAGCACGAATTTCCCAATATTGTCGTAACAAACTTCTCTTAAGTTCTGGAGAAAACTTCCCAAAAGTTCAGAAGAAGACTTTTCAGAAGTCCAAGAAGAAACTTCAAGAACAAATTTAAGGGAATTTTCCTAAAAATTTTGGAGACGGCTTTCTCAAAGTTTCATTTAAACTTTCCTCGCAGGTCAGCTTGGGACCAATCAGAGGTTTGGATAGAATAAGCTCAGGAAAATACTTTTCCGAATTTCAGGAAGAAACTTACCATAGAAGGCACTACTTGTAGGATCAATAAGGATTTTTTTTAAATCAGTAAATAACTCCTCAGAAGTTCTCAAGAGGACTCAGACTCTCAGAAGTTCCGAAGAGACCAATAGTTTAGTTGGAACTACCCAGAAGTTCTAGAGAGCTTCCCTAAAATTTCGAATCGTACATTCCAGCATTTCAGAATGCGAACTTTTCGAAGTTCAGGAAATCCCAGATGTCCAGGTAGATACTTTTGATAAAATCAGAAAGAAACTTTCCAGAAGTAGCAGGATGAACTTTTTCGTAGTTCAGTGAATAACTTCTCAGAAGTTCAGGAAGAAACTTCTAACAACTTTTTGAAGTTTTTCCAAGAAATTCTAAAAAGTACTTTCCCAAAGTTTTGCTGAAATTTTCCTCGTGGTTCATGATGGGACTTATCAGAAGTTTAGAAAGTAACTATGTTTAGGAAAAAACTTAGCAAATGTTTCTGGAAGGTGAAGTTGGGTACTTGAATTGTGAATTTCGAAGAAAATAATTAGTGACTGCCAAGAAGTTCATGATGAAATTTTCCTGAAGTTCAGGAGGAAACTTCCCAGAATTTTAACAAAGAGCCTTGCAGAAGATCAGGAGAGAGCTACCCTGTAAATCATGAGTTAATCACTGACTAACCGAAGAAGCAGTCAATACAAAAATCATTCATATGATCATAATGATATTCATCACTCATGACAGCATATTAAAACATGGTACACACCATCTGCCTAACCGTTCGCATCATAATATGAGGATACACACTCATGCATGAATTACAATTCCTTATTTTCCACCTCAGCTCGTTTGGAAGATTTGATCAGTAAAAAATTTTCCCTGAAATTTGGCTGAGAAGATAAAAAAAAATCAAGAAGTTTATTAATATATCCACGAAGTATTCGAGAATGGTGCCAAAGTTCAGAGAATCTAAGTATATATCGATATAAAAATGAACCGAATCTATATATGTAAAAATAAACTCGAAAACTACTGAACCGATCAGCGTGAAATTTTATGGAGGGGTTTTTGTGGCGGGGAAGGTTCTTATGAGAGAAAGAGACCGCTCCCCTTCCTGAGAGCGGTGGCCCCCATACACTGATAGGCCAAATAAAGTGCCCACCTCTTCGTTTTTTCAATTTCTCTCATTTACTTGGTTCAAATTAAAGTAAACACAGTGTAGTTTTTTTCTTATTTTATTTTTTATATTCTTTTTAAGTTTCACTTATGGAAAAGAAGTTTATAAAGAAAAAAATCAATTTGTGTTGAAAAAAACAGTGACAAAATAAAGTGCGCACTTCAAAATCGATAAGTTTCCATTGAAGACCCTCGATTGTTTATGTTTGATATTTTGACATGTTTTGAAGCAAACGGCTCAACCTGGTGCATTTGTATACGTGATCGCATTTGATTCAATTGAAAAAAATGGAGAACGCAGTGCTTTCGAAAGCAATACCCTTGTGTATCTCGAAAATTGGTCGTTCGTGATGTGCAAAACGGTGAATCGCACCGGGCTGTCGCTAAGAAGTACAGTATCAGTAAGGCAGCGGTTGGCAAAATTCTTCAGAAGCTTAAAACGTTTGGATCAGTGGTGGATCGCCATGGCAGAGGCAGGAAGCGGAAAGCGGATGCGAGAACGGACACTAAGATCATGCGCGAAGTCAAGAAGACCCAGAAGGTAACTGTCCGCGAGATCCAGGAAACGCTTCAGTTATCAGTTTCGGTCGAACTGTTTGTCGCCGTCTCGTAGCACAGGGTTGAATATGCAACTTGCCCGGAAACGCCCATTTATCAGCAAGGCAAACAAAGCCAAACGGCTTAAGTTTGCTAAGGAGCATGCTGATAAGCCCCTAGAGTTCTGGAAAACGGTTCTCTGGACGGACGAATCAAAATTCGAGCTGTTTAACCGAAAGCGGAGGGTTCGTGTTTAGTGCAGATCGGGAGAGGAGCTTCAGGAGCGCCACATCCAAGGTACGATGAAGCATAGAGGAGGAAATGTGATGGTCTGGGGTGTTTTTCGTGGGGTGGAGTGGGAAGCATTGTGAAAATTGACGGGATAATGACGGCAGATTCTTACATCAACATCCTGCGAGAAAATCTGGAGGTTTCGCTGATCCAGACGGGCCTTGAAGAGAAGTTCGTATTCCAGCAGGACAACGACCCGAAGCATACTGCCAAGAAGACCAAGTCTTTATTCCGGTCTTGTCGGATCAAACCGCTGGAATGGCCTCCACAAAGCCCGGACCTCGATCCCATCGAGAATTTGTGGGCGATTCTCGATGCCAGGGTTGACAAAACTGGTGTTACCAATAAAAATAACTATTTTGAAGCCCTGGAGCGCGCCTGGGAAGAGCTAGATCCACAGCACCTAAAGAACCTGGTCGAGCGCATGTCGAAGCGCCTGCAGGAGGTCCTGAAGGCCAAAGGAGGACACATAAATTATTGAAATGCTTTTATTTTACTTTAATTTATGTTTTCTGTAGCCTAAATGAAGTGGGCACTTTATTTTGTCACTGTTTTTTTTCAACACAAATTGTTTTTTTTTTCTTTAAGTATAACTCTTTTTTTTTCAGTATTCCATAAGTGAAACTTAAAAAGAATATAAAAAATAAGATAATAAAAAAAATACAGTGTGTTTACTTTAATTTGAACCAAGTAAATGAGAGAAATTGAAAAAAAGGTAAGGTGGGCACTTTATTTTGCCTATCAGTGTACAAATAAAACACAAATCGATAATGACAGCCAATTTTTTTACCAATGAAATAAAAATAAAAATTTTGAATTAAACTTCATAACTTATGTAACGGAAGATTGACTCTGTTATACATTGTAATTCGATGGTTATTGTTGAACCAAAAAAAGCCTGTTGAATTTATCAAATGAAAACTAAATTTTGATTTTCAAATACAAAACTGGAACAAAGAACTTTACAGGGAAAAAAACTATAGAAAATTCATCTATGCTTCAATGTCACTTTAAAAATATGAAACAATAGTGTAAGGTTGCATATAATCCAAGAAATAAATGCAGAAATGTTTACATAATCACAATATAGAGAACATGACATAACTCGCTCTCTTATTACGTTTTTTCGTTGCAAGAAGTCTAATTTTGTAAAAAAAAAATTACAGACATTTATAGACATTCCCAGACATTTAAAAAATTTTATCACAGACATTTGAAAAAAAATATCTGGCATCCCTATAATAATAATAATAATAATAATAATAATAATAATAATAATAATAATAATCCTATAATAATCCCTATCCCTATCCCTAACTATAGTTTAGTAAAATTGTTTTAGCGTGGATACTGTAGGATGCTCCGCTAGATGCGGCTACTCCTAACTGTAAGGGCTGAGTCGTAACGCCCATCCATTGGCTTTGTCCTTTTTTTGTGTCTTCACGAGATCCATTGAGGATGAAAGCCATCCCAATAAAAAAACGCGAAGTGCTCTACATTCCAAACGACGCCCAATGCTTCTCGTTGGTTTTGGGCGCACCACCTCTCCGTTTCGGTTAGGGCTTTGTACGCGAAACTGGTGATCCGATATGTACCGTTGGTATCGACCTGTACCAGGACCGCGCCTAATGCATTCGGTGACGCGTCCGTATAATGAATCGTTTTGGTTGTTTCGATGAAGTATCCAAGTGCTACCGTGCACTTAGCAACAGCTTCCTTGACAGCGTTAAATGCTGCCGTCTGGTTGAAACCCCAAGCCCAATTGTTCATTGCTGCGACTTTCCACAGAGGCTCTGTCAAGCGAAACCCAGGAAACTGAGGAGTTCCCTCTCCAGAGGGAAGGCTTCTCGAACCACCTAAGAAAAAAAAATCTTGCCAAAAACCCCCACATGCCAAAGTTGGTTCCATTTGAAGAACTCCAATTCCAAGAACTCGAGCTTTGCAGAAATTTGTGTTTCATTTGTATGGAAGTCCTCCCCTTCCAGGTGGGGAAGGAGCTTCGAACCATCATAAGAACCTTCTCCGGCCTCAACAACCCCTACATATAAGTTTTCATAACAGTAGGTATGATTCCCATGTTTGGTTGACATTTGTGTCTAACTTGCACGAGAGCTCACCCCTTCCAGAGAGGGGAGGAGTCTCAAACCTCCATAGAAAAATTTCTTGGTTCCGAAAACCCCCATATCCCAAATTTGGTTCTATTTGCTTGATTAGTTCTCGAGTTATGCAGAAATTCGTGTTTCATTGGTGTGGAAGCACCCCTTTCAGATGCGGGAGGGGTCTCGAACCATCATAAGAACCTTCCCCGACTCCAAAAATCCCTGCATAAAAATAGTCATACCAGTTGGGATAATTCCCATATTTGGCTCAAATTCGGATTTTATTTGTATGAGAGCCCCTCTTTTAAAGAGAAGAGGGGTTTAAAACTACCGTAGAAACATTTCTTGCCTATAAAAACCTCCACATGCCTTATTTGGTTCTATTTGTTTGATTAGTTCTTGAGTTATGCAGAAAATAGTTTTTCATTTACATGGGAGCCCCCCTCTCTAAAGGCGGGAGGGTTGTCGAACTATCATAAGATCCTTTCCCGGACCCAAAAACCCCTGCATACAAATTTGCATAGCGGTAGGAATAGTTCTCATGTTTGGTTTAAATTTGTATTTCATTTTTATGGGGGCCCCTTTTTCTAGAGGAGGAGGGGTTTCAAACCACCATAAAAACATTTCTTGCCTTCAAAAACTCACCCATACCAATTTTGGTTCCATTTGCTCGATTAGTTCTCGAGTTATGCAGAAATTAGTTTTTCATTTGCATGGGATCCCCCCTTGCTAGAGGTGGGAGGGGTCTCGAACTATCATAAGATGCTTTCCTTGACCCAAAAACCACTGAATACAAATTTGCAAAGCAGTAGGCATAGTTCTCATGTTTTGTTGACATTTGTGTTTCATTTGTATGAGAGCCCTCCCTTTTAAGAGAGAGGAGGGGCTTTGAACCACCATAAAAACATTTAATTCCAAAAACTCGTCCATTCCAAATTTGGTTCGTTTTGCTTGATTAGTTCCCGAGTAATGTAGAAATTTGTAATTCATTCATATTAAAGCCCCTCCTACTCCCTTCCAGAAGGGCAAGGAGTCTAAACCACCTTAGAAACATTTGTCTTCTTCAGAAACCTCCATATGCCAAATTTGGTTCCATTTGCTTTATTAGTTCTCGAGTTATGCAGAAATTTGTGTTCTATGGGTCATTCCATATCAAGTGACCAGAGAAATGCATCGACCCTCTTCGATTCGAACAAAAATTGGCTGATATACTTGTTCTAGGCTATTAAACAAAAATCCAAAGTTTTAGACCAATCGGTGAACCCCTCGGCCCATGGGCTGCCCCCATTTTTTTGAGATTTTTGAAAAGTCAATATATTGTTTATTGAATATCTCGATGAATAAAAGAGCTACAAACAATGTTAAATACTTTTCTGAAAGGAAATTGAATTTGCTACCAAATAAATATTTTTTGTATTTTTTACAGTGTTGCCAACATTGTTATTTTTGTGGTTGAAATATTAAATTGCGTTTTTCTCAAAATGCCCCCACTTTTTTTTCAATTTTAATGGCTCCAATGTGTTTAGCAGACTTTTTTACATAAGAAACACTTATCGAGACAAAACAATTTGCTCCGTCATGGAGATATTGATTTTTAAACATTTCATGTCTTAAAAATTTGTTTATTCTACCACTCTTATATAATATGTTAAATTTCATCAAGGCGGAAAAAATAGCAGTTTTACATGGTCTACTAATTTCGGTGGCCTACTAGAAGAATTTCGGTGCTCTGAGAGGTTAGTGCGAACAATGAAAAAGTGCATTACAGAGAAAGGAATTATCTGTTCCTCTAACCCCAAGAAAGGCCATCGTGTTTCATAAGACATAATGCAGAAAGTAAAAGCGTTTTACCGTGAGGCCAGGGATGCTATTATGCCAGATTTATCTGGCACTGCCAGACTTTTTATCGGCAAAAAGACAAATAGAGAAACCCTGCATAATGTCAGACTTTTTGGAATTAGAACAGATTAAAAAAAAAGGGTTATTCAATCCTACTCCTCTAAAGCGTTAAGTGATCTGCGTGGCTGCAGTCCTCGTCCACTGAAAACGATTCGTAGCAATTTTGTACGAATGGATAGTCCGTCAAATATTTGGCATTGGTCAAATAGTGTAATTCCACGCTTGACTGTTACTAAAGAATGCAAGTATACGAGTCAAAAAATGACTAATTTTGGAACAACATTTGTAAAGGGCGTATCAACATTTGTAAAACCTTTTTGACCCTTTTCAATTGCTAGTTCAAATTTTTACATATCCGTGTATTGCCAGATTTTGCCAGATTTTTTATGCCAGATGCCAGATATTTTTCAAAATCTAATGGTAACCCTGCGTGAGGCAGACGTGAGTAAAGAACTGGTTGGTAAGAAGGAATCTAAAAGTGTTCGGGAGGGAACATCGCGTATCCTCAAGCAGAAGCGATTAGTGCTGGCGAACCTTAGCGAAACACTCTGCGCCCACCAGAGTGAAGAAGCCGCATTTGTTAGGAAGCATGACTATATTGCAGCGAAACAGGGAGAGTTCTACCAGTTCACTCGGGACAACTTGACCGACGGAGAAGTTCTGGTTGTGGCCGACTTTTTGGAAAACTTTACATTTGTTTTTCCATTTTTATATATATAGATTAACAATTCGAAATGGCGTTTTCATAACGGCCAACGTCAAGTAAACAATATCTTCTTCCGCAAATTTCAAACTCGCTCAAGTAAACTACCACTTCTATTGTAAAGGGGGACTCCTCTTCCGTACAATCATCGAGAAATTTGCGGAAGAAGCCATTGTTTACGACATTGGTCTTTATGAAAACTCCATGTCGAATTCTCATATCGATTGAGAAAAACAGTCAAACGGGGTGACTTGCAACACTTTTCAGTTTTATCTCTTCTCATCTTTCAAAATGTAGGTTTTTTTTTGTTCTATTATTTCATAAAAGTTTCAATGACTGTTCGTACTATTAAATACAAGTATACATAAAAATATTACGTTTTGCACTTATCTAGTAAATGACGAAACGCTGCGTGTTGCAAGACACCCCTTCTTTGATTAAATAAATAAAAATTGTTTTCCAGAAATAAAGATCGAATAAAATATTGCAACAAGGACAATTGTTTATAAAAGCAGATGCGAATTTTTTAAATGTTTACGCTAATGGAGGAATCCAGGCAACGCAAAAGTGAGGTTAAATGTCGTAGATGGCGCTCTTTCAAAATGGTTTTTCGAGCTGTCTAAGCAAAGTAATTGGTGGTAAAAAGATAACAAAATCTCCGATAATGGCGACACTGACCAAATTCATATAGTTTGAAACATAGCTAGAAAGATATTATCAATTCCAATTTTAGATACTACGATGTTTAACCTAACTTTAGCTCTACGTGGATTTCTCAATTTATTTAAAATAAAATAAAACTGCCCTAATGTGAATGATCACTGATTAATACGTCGCACTCATTCCAGATTGATCATCATCGAGCAAGGCTTCAGGGAGCTGTACCGTGGCTTGGTGCCGATCCTTTGGCGCAACGGCCCTTCCAACGCTATGTTCTTCGTGCTTCGTGAGGAAGCAGACGTCCGGCTACCGAAACGAGTAAGAATTCCCGTATCCCTTATCAACCCTTTGTTCTGAAACTCACATTCCTTTCCTCCGACACACGCACACAGGGTACAGTGGTAACGCAAAGTACGCAGGAATTTCTGTCCGGCGCGTGCATTGGGGCATTTATCAGTTCCGTGTTTTACCCGATCAACGTGCTGAAGGTGACGATGCAGAGTCGAGTCGGTGGCCCAAGCGAAAGCATGCTAGCGGCGTTACGACAGGTGTACAACGAGCGCGATCGGAAACTCCGGAACGTCTACAAGGGCGTAAGCATGAACTGCACCAGAGCCTTTTTCAGCTGGGGTATCGTAAACAGTGCGTACGAACAACTGAAGAAGGTTTTCTACTAGACAAGAGCCAAACTCACTTCACTGTCGGCGTCAACAATGACGATGGCGTTCGGCGACGACGACGACAATAAACGGAAGAGCCGATACACGGTTGGGAGAAAATTGTGATGTACATATGTAGACATGTTTGGACGAATTTTAGTCAAATTGAAAAGATTTATATGGAAAGAGATAAAAAAAATGAGGTAGTCAAATTAGTAGAATTTCTAGTCTAGGACAAAATTGTAGAAGTGTAAAAAAAAACAGTCTCATTGAAGCCACAAACACACATAAAACACATACGATTGCATGCTTGAGAATAGAGAACAATGATCTATTCACCTAGAAACGTAAGCCGACTATACAAATACTGGAATCTCCCATTTTGTTGGAGATCTTGTTGTTACGCTCACATACATGTTAGTTTGGAAACGTTTCCACTTTATGCAATAATTGTGTCTCTGATTGCTGTTGCCAGTTGCATTTAAATGTGCTTGGATTTCGTGTCTGTGCTAGAACCAATTTAGTCTCTCCACGAGTGACCATGGGTCTCTGTGGAGTCTTCTTGTAAATAGGTCTCCCTAGTGTGTAAATACAATACAATTGTTACTAGGCTATAACAATCAATTATGAAACTGTTCACAATGAACACTGTAATCATAAATGGTAAATGATGATGGCGACGGACTGCACAGTGAACGTACACGTAGGGTGCTAAAAGCAAACAAAAACAATTGTAAGGTCTACGAAACGTTATAGTTGGTGAAGATTGCGCAAACAATGAATGGGACAGACGGATTCCGCATCATAGATAATTGTGGTTTAGTCATTTGCGGTAGAACTGAAAGAAATCCCAGTCGTCAGCACCCATCTAACGCGCTTGGAAGCCGAGGGGCTGCAAGTGACTGCATCGGTGATATTATTCAGTTGCAAGATGGTGTTCGCAAAAGTGCCTGTGGGATGGATGTTCTTGTCGTTCGTTATGATTGTCACTTCCAAGATGGTGTATTGGGATGGCGATATGGTTGACGGTGTAGCTGAAGACGGAAGAAAAACCTACATATGAGGGTAATCAAAGTGGGAAAAGAACAGATCTGAACACGGGCTTTTTCTTGTAATGATATCTGGATTCACGGACGGCTTTTGCTGTAGACAAACATCGTACACTCCCGTTTCATTTTACCCAATTTTCGAATGCAATTGTATATTTAACATTATTGAATCATTCTAGTGTTACTAGACTTGTTTTGAGAGAAACCACCTTGGTTTTGGTTTAGTATTAAACTTGAAAAATAGAAATAAGCCCTGGCCAAGGATGAAGGGTTTGACGATGATTCGTCAAGTATCGATATAATCAATCTTCTGATTAATACTAGTAATTATAGCTGAGATATTTCAATTATTTAAGTTATTTATTTTTTCGAAACTTGATTTATCATACCTTTAGCATAGCTATAGAAACAGTTGCGCATGATTTAACTACAACTGCCTATCACTATTGTTAGAGGAACCGCCTGGGCTTAAGTACGGGTCTATACTAACAATTCTAGCACTAACAAGACCCCGAAACCAACGTTCATCTGCGTAGATTAGTTATATTGTAGTTATATATTATTACTAACTTTTCTTTCCTGCTTTATTGTTACTCTTGGTGGTAGGCGAAAGTGTCTATTAGAATTCTTTTCATCAACTCACATTAATAATTACTTTGTTATTGTCTCTTTTCTAATTTCTTTCTTCTCTTCTGTCTCTTGTTTTTGTTGCCAATAACGCATGATTATTGTCTGAACTGCTTCAGTAAGGAATTGGGTTAGGTTCCGCCAGGTTGATCGAGACGGAAATCAAGTAGGAGTAAGTGATGACATTCATCATGTCATTGTTGTTTGAATCCTAGTTCTAAAATACTGGGCTCCTTATTTCACCTCATCTTGTTCAAAAGGGCTTGAACAAAATAAGTGGCTTACACAGATCACTTGAAGATGTGATATGACGAAACATTTTTAATATTAGCATAGAACATGAGTCGATGTTTCATAAGTTGACTGAGATGCTTTATTGAAAAATTTAATAACGCAAGGCTAACAAATGTATTTGAAATTGAACTTATCATCTCGTTGTTTCTTCCAAACATGCTTAATTCCGATGTTTCTTCATTTCACATCCGTTGAACAATACTGAATAGCCATTTCGTTTTGATAATATTACTTTTTAATGACTATATAGGGTAAGGGGCCCTGTAACGTCAGCCTAGCATGCAACAATCGATCTACATTTTTCAATTGTGACTCATTAATTTGAGCGATAGATCAACAAAATTTATGTTAGCTAATAGCACTGACCTAAGATATGTTTAATCGAAGCAATCTGAGACAATAATGTATCAACGAAAAGCTGCACAACTTCGCTAATGTTCAGAAATCTTACGAGGATTATGGGTGCAATCTCGGTTTCACTGGGTAAGCCAAACCGGTGATCTAATCACGGATCTGCAAGTTCGATCTAAATTCGTTTGATTGAATCGATAAATGCAATCTTCGTGCGAGTTTCTGCCTGATGTGCAGATAGTTAAGGCGTTCCAAGCTGAAAGTTCACTCTAGCTAAAATAACGATGATTTCACAAGACCAAATCTGTAGACTCAAACTGCTAAGGACATACTTAATTGGATGTTCTTAAACATGACCTGTAGCGGTCAATATCGACAGTCAAAACATTCTTGTTGTATAATTCGCACGTGACAGCAGATTTTGGTTGCTTTAATTTGTGTTAAGATGAGCCATATGAACAACATTTAACCGGAACTCAGACATTTATTGTAAAGTGACACATAACAACATTTTTACTACGCTGTTTCATACAATCAGGCCATATTTGGGAACATAGAAAAAATATGTCCCTTACAGTTGGGTCCACCGTTTGCTTGTTAAGTCATTGAAAATTATTACAGCTTATAGTGACCTGTAAGTTTATAAACATAGTGACATACTGTACATCTTGGACAGTGACTATTCGGTTAATAGGTTCAATTTATCGGCATATTTACGATCATTGAAGATCGTATAGATAATCTGATTTAGCTTAACCAGTGAAATGCATGATGCCCTCAAAAGTTTCAAGACTTAATCGAAAGAGTTACGTGGAACTTTTCGTGAACATACTACCAAATCTGATTGACTTATGCTCTGCAATTGCTTTGAAATCAATCGATCATCGCTGATAGCTCAACATAATTTTGTTGAGTTATCGAAGAAATAATGACATATTTGGTACATAGGCCGAATCAAGGAGCTAGGCAAACATTACATCTCGTTACCCTATCTGTTTCATTTTTGGTATACTGGGAGTCAACAGGAAAGCTAGATTTGTATCATCGAATTTAGACACTTGAGAAGTGGCAAATGCTTTCAAAATTGTAATCAACAGTTAGTGGATGAGATCGAAAAGCAAGTTGGATGACAGTAAATTACGGTACCAGTGCAACAACAACCAATAGGAGAAGAAACAGATGAGAACTAATTCATAGTTGAACTTATCAATTGCTAAAATGTATTAACCACCAAACTATTATTCCGGTTTCGTTTCAGCAATCAAACGCCTCTCTCTCTTTTGCTTCACTTTCTGCCTCCTACTATTCCTTCACTCTGACTATCCCCTATTTTCAACAGCCTCTTACTATCCGGTATCTTAAGCAGGATTCACTTTACCCCTGTGGTTATTATTCTGTGAAACCAATTCTATACTTCTACCCTGGTACTGTATGGACAGTGATTTTCATCGCTGGAGACCTGGCCCTATGACCCCCTTCTGCGCTTGAAAATGAAAATGAAAATGAAAATTGAAAAATAGGAAAAAGTATCTATAACTATTATATACAACCTACAACTAACCTAATCTACTATATACAACTAACCATCTATTACACAACGTACTTAGAGTATGAAAACTGTTTATCGAAGCATGATCAGATATGTTGCATTTGTGATGTGAAGTGATAGGAAGCCACCACCAGTGCAAGACTAGCCATGCCGTGCGGTTCAACCCAATGGCAAGATCATACTGTACATACCAGTAATTCTCACTATTCCGTTGTTTAAAGGGCCAAAAACGGGAGTGTGGCAGAGGCAGAAGCACTTACACAAAGGATCGAGATTCTCCTTTCAACGAAACGCTCTTCTTACAGGACATAAATAGTAAGCAATACAAATTATGATTTCCGACAATTCACTGATCTCGATCTGAAGATTTCCATCAAGGAAGGCATAATTGTCATCCACGACTTAGGCCAGGTAACCACTAATCCCTCTTCCAGCCTACAGTTTATCTGGCACTCTGTACAGGATGTCCGAATATTATCCGTACAACAAAATGGTGTTAAAACTAGCTTTTATTGATGTACAAGGAGATGTTCGCTCATCACTAAACTTGAATGATCTCAGACATTGTGAAGAAGAAAAAAACTTAAAAAAAGAGGTTCCTCTCCCATGTGCGCACCAAACAGAGTGCATACAAACTACCGCTAGAAACTATCACAAAGCTATTAGTGGTACATGAGTGCGTATCAACACGTTATTATTGCCCGTTGAGGTGGTGGATTCGCCCGTGCCTTAACCTACCCCGCAGTGGGATGTTGGGTAGAGCTTCTATTTCCCGGCGGTTTTTGGCATCCCGGAATTCGGGAAATTTAATACATAAATATCATTGCCGAATTCGGAGAAACTCGCTCACTGTAAGTAGAGGTCGGTTTGATGGATTTCAAGTTATCAAAATGTTTTTGCAGATTGCTCGTCATTTTCCGGTTAGTTTGTACAGCATGGCATCCTTATGGATAATTTTTCCTCAGTCTGCTGACTCAATTGAGTGAGTTCTATCGAAGTGTTCTTTAATAGCACTCTCCAGTTCCTGCTGTAGAGAAAGTTCCTCCGGACGCAGCGAAGAAACTACTTGAATTTGGCAACACGCATGTTCCATGATTTACAATTTCTACACCCAAAATAAAAAAGCCAGATTGTAATGCGATTTCGCATGATTTGGTGTCATTTCTCGTAATGGATCGTAACTTGGAGAAAAAATGCAACATTGGTCGTGGGCAAAAAAGCAACACATTAATTCGATTAGAAAAAATCAATGTGTGCGTGAGGTTGTGCAGTTGATTAGTAGTAGTAAATTTAATGGCCCACAAAAAAAAAAGATCTCGATCCGCTACCACCGAGAGTCGAACCGCGACCGTCAGCATGACGGCTCCCTCTTGTAACCATCCAGTCACCATAACAAGTTGAGGTGAACGGAATAAAAGCTCTACAGTTCCTTCGATTGTCGAGGCACTCAACGTTACAACAATGAAGCCAATATCGGTCGCACACACTTACATGGCTTCGTTTATTTCATTAAACGCATGGTGACCTGAGAGGGAGATGGGAGTGTGATGACGAGTGAAAATAAAAATAGAACACTTGACAGCGGAATACCAACAGTGGCATATGGCGTGGCGGCGTTCTGTGCCATTGTCTCACCCATATTGAGAACAAAAACCCAACGGTTGCTGCGATTGTCGAGGCACTAGGCACACAGCGATAACCACTTGCACACACTTGCATGGCTTTGTTTATACCATAAAAAGCTTTGTGGAACATGATGGGCAAATTTGCCTTTTCAGAATCATGCGGATTTCTCAAGATATGATTGCAAAAACTGCAAAATTGCAATTTTGCATTTTTTGCTACAATTTTAACTTTTGGGTGTACATTACATAAATCACTATAACATCTCAAATCGTCTCTTTTAAAGGTTTGGGAACAAATATCTGTCGAAGAACTCGTGGCCATCATGGATAACTTCCCGATACGTTTTAAAGCGTACATCTCAGCACTAGGTGGCCATTTTGAAATGATCAAACTGGCAATTTGCAAACATATTGCTATAACAAACAATACATATTGATTTTTTAATCCAACAATAAAAGATACTCTAATTGTTATGTTTTGTATTCTCCGTACATGGAGTAACGATTATGATGTAGAAGGAGATGTACGCTTATCATCATGAGGCACCAAGAGTGTACAGTAATGTTTGCTAGAATGAAAGATATGAAGAGAAAGTGTTCCGTCAGTCTACGGTAAGTTGGAAATAGAATAGAAGTATTGATAATTGAGCGAAAGGGCATGGGTAAAGTAGTACTCGAACCAAGGACGTTACTATTGCCCAACATTAGAGATTCCACCCCGGGATGTCCCGGGATTCTCTCATTTCCCGTGATTTCCGGACCCCGGGAAATATTTTAACTTATCCCGGGATCCCGATTCCAAGACAGTAGAAATGCATTAGTCATTGGTACATGCACCCAAAAGTTAAAATTGTAGCAAAAAATGCAAAATTGCAATTTTGCAGTTTTTGCAATCATATCTTGAGAAATCCGCATGATTCTGAAAAGGCAAATTTGCCCATCATGTTCCACAAAGCTTTTTATGGTATAAACAAAGCCATGCAAGTGTGTGCAAGTGGTTATCGCTGTGTGCCTAGTGCCTCGACAATCGCAGCAACCGTTGGGTTTTTGCAACTTCTCAATATGGGTGAGACAATGGCACAGAACGCCGCCACGCCATATGCCACTGTTGGTATTCCGCTGTCAAGTGTTCTATTTTTATTTTCACTCGTCATCACACTCCCATCTCCCTCTCAGGTCACCATGCGTTTAATGAAATAAACGAAGCCATGTAAGTGTGTGCGACCGATATTGGCTTCATTGTTGTAACGTTGAGTGCCTCGACAATCGAAGGAACTGTAGAGCTTTTATTCCGTTCACCTCAACTTGTTATGGTGACTGGATGGTTACAAGAGGGAGCCGTCATGCTGACGGTCGCGGTTCGACTCTCGGTGGTAGCGGATCGAGATCTTTTTTTTTTGTGGGCCATTAAATTTACTACTACTAATCAACTGCACAACCTCACGCACACATTGATTTTTTCTAATCGAATTAATGTGTTGCTTTTTTGCCCACGACCAATGTTGCATTTTTTCTCCAAGTTACGATCCATTACGAGAAATGACACCAAATCATGCGAAATCGCATTACAATCTGGCTTTTTTATTTTGGGTGTAGTCTTTTTTGCTCCATTAGCCGGCGCCCAGCCATGTTGATAAATTCATTCATTTTTGCTGGAATGCTGCGATGCCCTGACTAAAAATAAATTGGTACGCACAAAGAGACCTGCAATTCGTGAATCAATAAGTTTAAAATGTCCATTAGTGGTTGCTTTACAGTACATTTATTAAAACTTCAAAGTTACAGCATTAAGGCCTGTACTCGAAAAAAATGCACCAGACAAAAGTATGTTTCGGAATAATTACTTTATTCAATTTCCTTTCGATCGCTGATAGCCCGCACCTTTCCCTTAAGACCCCTCATAATATTTTGTGCAATGGTGGAGCCGATTTTTTTGGTCACTTTCATCCATTTTTCTTCAACTCCAGCTCGTTCTCAAACACGTTGGACGATTTTCGAACTTTGGCCGGACGAATCTTTGGTGAATTTGGCGGGTTGGCGGTTTTTAGTACAAAAACAACGCTTTAGTCTCTGTACCAATCCAACGTCGATTGCGCATGATGTAAGGTCCGGCCAAAATAACGCCTCTGTGGGACCGTAGGAAGGGCAACAGATGCTTCTGGAGGCACTCGGTGCGGTAAATTTCGCTGTTGATGGTACCCGTTGTGATGTACGGTTTACTCAGTTTACCGCGTTGGCATATGGCCTGTCAGAGCGAGTATTTCTTGACGAATTTGTCCACTTTCTTCTTCCTTATATCTTCCGGAACATCAAACCGTGATTTGGAAACGTATAACTCCAGCCCCGGTATCTGCGTTGCGTCTGCCTTGATGTAGGTTTCGTCATCTATAACATCGGTTTCGTTAACCACTCTCGATACAGCTTCCTTGCGCGGGATTTGGCCGCCGTGCCCTGTTGATCACGCCGGTTCGGTGCCTTGCGAACCGTAAATACATGAAGCCTAGCTCGTTTCATGGTTTGCTGAACAAACCAGGCGGAACACTTTGCTTTCAGAGCCCCACCGCAAATCGAAAGGTTTGGATTACACTTGAAATAATCCAACACTTTCCAGGCCTTCACAGCGTCAGCTGTCTTCGATTTTCTTCCACTTCCAGCCCGCCGCTCGGTCGTCTGGGACTCCTTAAAGGATTTTACCACCCGAGACATAGTTGTATGGGTGATTCCCAGTTGTCTTCCGATCCATCTCATGGTCGCTGCAAAATTTTCCGGCGATTTTCTTCTTGTTTCGATGACATCGCAATAACCACTGAACCGATTTTTGCACATGTAAACAATTCACTCCAAACTAGTTATACCCAGATTTTTATCAATTTTTACCCACGGACAAAAAAGTTACACACGGATAAAAAATGGAGCATTTTTTTTCGAGTACAGGCCTTAAATTGGATTTTGGATTTTGCATGTTTTAATTATGCCAAACTGGACTCGCGTTATAGCTCTGGCATCGTTTGACGGACATTTTTGCATAAATAATACAATTTTAAGGTCGGTATCGTGTTCGAAAGAAATTTCTTTTTCTATCCCAAACCCATGTTAAATTCCGTTTACTGAAACGGAAAAGTAAAGAATCGAAAAGAAATTTCTGCAGCAGTATCCACCTGAAAAGAACAAAAAATACAATGGGAATTTGTAAGGTTTCCACGCAAACTAATGGGAGCTGTCACTTTTACTTTCGGAAAAATGTTCCGCTCGATTATTCCATAAGTGAGGGTGACATTTCGATCCATGCAGATCAATTGTCAAAATTCCGCTTGGTAATATTGAACAAAATTCCGTTACCTCTTTACTTTTTAGGTGTGGACGTTAAAGTTGTAAAAATCGGTCATGGTTCAGTGGTGGAAAACCTTGTTGACCGCGAAAGGGACAAGCATGGTGGGTCTGGAAGGGCATAATTTTGATAACCCGGATACCTTGGCGGACGCTAACTAGTCGGACCCCGCAAAGAACAATTTAGAGGTGGTAAGTGTTCTTAAAAACGTGGAGCGAAACAGGTAATTGGTAGCCACTTTGTCCCTGTATAGCTTTATTTTTAACCTACATAAAATATAATCTCATCTTATTATGAATTATATTTACATGAAACAGGTGAATCCTGATCCATAGAGCCCTACCCTACACACATAGAAAATCCTCTTTCCTGTGACTTTTGTGGGGATGCAGAGGTAAACACGGTCACTAAACAGCAAAGGTCATACTAACTTTCCTTCCCTACTCCCACCTGATTGCAAGGACGTGGCCAGCGCCGTTATTGATTATTTAGGAAATTGAGTCACTGAAACATGTACAGTGAGAGTGCTCGGTTACTCCCAGCCCCATTCAGTTGATTCGTTGAGCAATTTCACTGATTCTGATCTATCACGCAGTAGCAACCATTGATACGTGCAGTCAGTCAAGCTAAGCTTAGCTAAAGCTAAGAAAGTATCCCATGATTTGACGTATACCTTCACTCAATAATGGATAAAGACGCCTTACGCATTTAATGAATTAACCTACTTTACTGCGAAATGGGTACTTTTATACCCGTAAATGATTATTTGACAGTTTCAGTGTAGATAATCATTAAAATTTAACAAAATTCTCTGAAGATAAACTACGCCTCTACCTTTCGGAATTTTCTGAGATTCATCGTGTGTTCTTCGGTTTGTATGGAGTTCCCTGAAATTTAGTTAGTTCCAATACGTTCGAAACGCCTCTCAAAAAACAATGATTTCAAGGATGTAGGCTGAAGCTGGTAGGATTGGGCTTGTGATTAATGCGTTGATAACAAAATACACGAAGGGAAGAGGCTCACGAGAAGACAATGTTAGCCTCCTACAACGAGTTCAGATCGACGCTAATGAAATCGAGGTAGTTGACGAATTCGTGCACCTGGGCTCATTAGTGACCGCCGATAACGACACCAGCAGAGCGATACAAAGGCGCATTATGGATTGGCAATCGTGCCTACTTTGGACTCCGAAGGACGCTAAGATCGAACAAAGTTCGCCGAACTACTAAGTTGACCATTTACAAGACATTAATTAGACCGGTTGTTCTCTACGGTCATGAAACATGGACATTGCTAGTGGAGGACCAACGCGCCCTTGGTGTCTTTGAACGGAAGGTGCTGCGTACCATCTACGGTGGAGTGCAGATGGAAGACGGAACGTGGAGGAGGCGAATGAAACACGAAAGGGCACGTCGTAAGAATGTCGGACGACAGCCCTGTTAAAATGGTTCTCGAAAACGAACCGACGGGTACAAGAAGAAGAAGAAGAGCACGCAACGAGAAGGTGGCGCGCAACGAGCAAGGTGAATGGCAAGTAGAAGGACGACCTGCGAACTCTCCAGCAGGCAGTGCTTGTCTTGATCGGTATGGTACGGTAAGCAAGGATGTTTCGGATAAATCAGGTTCGCCTCCCAGTTTCAATAGTAATTGTTTATTGCAAGTTCCAATATGCAATATTCTTACAAAAAAGAGACAAAATGAGATATGATCCTTTCGGACGATGATTCTTAGATGATAAGAGCTGGATCTATTTCCGTCATAGGTATGGAATAGTATTGCTTGATTCGATCATGGTGGATGTGCCCGTACTAAACTTGAACTGTGTGTTTTGATAATTTAATATGCCAAAGCTCTTGCTTAGCTAACTCATATGACGTATGTAGGTAGGTAGATAACAGTTGTTTTGTTTTTAATTTGCAAGCCGCCTCGGTCGAGCAAACGCGAAATAATCAATGGAACAGACCCTAGCTTCTGAAGCCAAGGGGCGCTGTTCCGAAGAGTTCGGAAATCTGGTTCAACAATTTAACAATAAGGATTTATACACGTGATTTTGTTTTGTTTGAGTGTATGTGTGGTGTGTGGGTATGTAAGGTCCCTAATCTTACGAACTAAAAGCTGCTGCTTTGAAGCTTCCGCCATAAACATTCTCCGCTCCTCGCTCGTAAAGCAGGAAATCTTTCTTCGCCTTCGTGTTTTGTTGGCCCTAATTCTAGCTAGATTCTCAGTCCAGTCCAGTTTGTAATTCTGTTGTTTTCTTTTTGCTTAACTTATAAGAGTATAAATAGTACTATAACTGCACACATTGCGCGTGATTTTTGCTCTCAAACCAATGCTAAAGCCTGTTTTGCCCTATGTTTTTCGATTTCAAGAAAAATATCCACTTGGTAGGAAATCTCTAAATATTAGTTATCACAATTTTCTATACAAGTGTTTATGCGTATGCGTAAGTTTGTGTGTGTAGAAA
Organism: Aedes japonicus; assembly: GCA_034211315.2. Classification (NCBI taxonomy): domain Eukaryota; kingdom Metazoa; phylum Arthropoda; class Insecta; order Diptera; family Culicidae; genus Aedes; species Aedes japonicus. The sequence continues at coordinate 75,650 of JASCZW010000854.1, read as the reverse complement.
TGTTTTTTTAAACTGTAGAGCGCTGTAAAAGCCATTTAGTAGTAGTAGTACTAGCACCACAGACGAGAAACAAACCCATACGATATGACACTTCCTTCCCTTGCGACGATATATATTTTTCTTATTTTTCTCCGTCTAATTTCACCTAACTGCTAACGTTTCTTTAGAAATATTTACGCATTTTTCTTCTATTTGTAGGTTATCACCTAAGGCTAATATTGCAACGTTTCACACGTACTACTACAGTCGATCGTGTATTGATTCTTCTCTCTCCGTCAGTAACCAGACCAGCACGCGAAATTTCCCTCAATGCTCACTTACTAATGCTAATATCTCGCTTCCTAGCAATGTATCAGCACTATACGACTCATCCTGGGGAAAAATCGTGAACCTGGCGACTACCGTTGGGATCTTGTCCTATTAAACTAACCAAACTAACCTAACCGATTAAAGAAAACCAAAAAAGAAAGTGACACATTCTCCGTCATCCGGATGTAAATCTATGCCTCAAGATAGGTACCCTTATGCGTTCTAGTAGGAGTTCGTTTAAATAACAAAAAAAAACAAAAAAAAATAGCATCTATCAAATAAAAACGAAACGATAGGATTCTCTTACTTCCGAGGTGGGGGTGCAGAATTGAACAGTGCAATCTTGTATGTGTACGTGTGTGTGTTTGTGTGTGGAAAAATAGTATACAATGCATAAATGTTCTGTATAAGGAAGATTTGCTATAACTTTACAAAAGGATTCTCATTCAAGGTTTGTCGTCCCTGTTGGATGCGAATGTTTCCGGTCATCCGCATTCACGTATTGTATTTTTTTTTCGTCGATAATTTTAGTCTCTATCCCACTAGAGATTAAAATCAAGTATTATGAGTTGCTTACGGGTTGGCCTGGGTATCGCTTATGCCATCCTGGGACACAGTTCCGAAACGAATCTTCTGACCGATTCCGAACCGACGCTGAAGATTCGTCCCGGTTCCATGACAGTTGGCAAAAGAGAAAAAAATTCAATTGATTGGCCAATTCCCCGTGCTGGGCCATTCGACTCCTTTCGTGGTTGTAGTGTGCGTGGGTGGGTGGGTGGTTGTGTCTGAATAGGTAGACTATTGTCGAGGAGAACTATTGCTTACGTTGTTTGGGCATTTCTCAGGGTCAATTTAGAAGACACTTTTCTTTTGTCATGGAAGTTAGAAAAAATCGAGAATTACCACAATCAACCAGGGGTAGCAGTCAGAGTAGGTTTGAAGGTCGAAAGACTAGACCGGATCCTGGACCCGGTTGTAATAACTAAATTTTGCCAAGAGCAACGAAGAGCTCCTTTTGATTTGGGCTGCGCTGCATATACTTATCTATCGATTGCACTTTTCCAATTAAGATGACGCCAATAGTTGAGGCGGCCGTCGTTGGGCGTCGTTTCAGCCTCTCAGATGCAGCTATCGTCGTTCGAATGTACTCACAATACTTGATTTTAAATGAGTCGTTCTCATGTTTCTATCGTGGGCCCCGTCAGCTTGGTGGCGTACACGTTGGCAACCTGGAAGAAAGGGCAACGGGGGTGGTTAGAAAATTTACTACGTAGGGTTTGAAGACAAGTGTTTCAGGTGCAATGGCTGGAATGAATCTCTTTGGCAACAAATGGAATATGGTATAGATTTCTCTCATTTCATGCATTAAACAGAACACCGGGAGCAAGTACCAGCGCTATGTTCAACGTACAAAGTGGGGATGGAATTGAGTTTTTAATTTTCTTTCGTATTGACAAAAGCAAAATCTTTTGATTTTAATTGCATTGTTGCAACTGAAATTTCTTAAAGACCTTGTTTATCCTTTATCTTGATTTTGAAACGCTACATCTATAAAATACCCTTAAAAATATTCTCAAGAATCTTTTTCGTCAGTTGCAAAGCTCAGAATTTCTTCCGGATGCTTATAAGAGTGACAAAGGATTTCCCTATGGAGTATTTTCAAAATACCCTTAGAATTTCCCATCCTACTGCAAATTCACATTGTTTATCCAAAAAACATTGACGATAAATTTACACTACCGTTTTTTTTTTAAATTTGGAACATCTCTTTGAAATTCTTATAACGGATATCTTAGAAACTTAAATCCATAGTAAATCATGTCAAATAACGTTTGCATTTTAAAAAATTGGAAAAAATTGCCGATTTTTCATGAGTTTACCTTCATCCGCACTGACGACCCTACCCATGCAGCAACAATCATAGTAACCCATGAGTCAGCAGACAAAATTTGACAGCTCTCAGTCAAATTCTAACCGTGATGGCAAAAACAATGAAGCAACTCCGCTCAGAAGTGTGCGCGTTCAAAGAACGGCACCCTGCCGCATCGAAAACGGACATCGTGCGGCACTTTGTGGACACCGAATACTCCCGTTCCGGCAGCTACAACATCTTGGCACCTTTAAACAACAATCAGAGCATCGAAAGAAAGCCCGGTTCCGGATGGCCGATGACCCTGAGCGACAAGAAGCTCCAAATGATGCTGAAGGGGAGTCTTTCCTTCGAGGGAAAAGTGGCTAGATCGCTGTGTGCGCTTCGCCGGGTTGATTCAACTGGCCAAACAGTGAAAAAGTACCTGGCGAACATGAACATACATCTCAGGAAGCGGAAGTCGCGTCCATTGGTTTCGGAGCTGCAGGCAATGACGCAACGGCAGCGGCTGAATAAGATGGTCAACTCGGCGGATCGCGACGTGGCGGTGGTGATGGACAACGGGACCTATCTCACCCTGGATGGCAACGACTGGCAAGGCACTTCGTATTTTACTTCCCCCACGAATTTTACTTCCCCCACGAAAGAAGTGAGTTCCGAGGTGAAGTTCATTTCACTCACCAAGTTCGCCAAGAAGGTGCTACTGGGGCTGACAATCAGCGAGAAGGGGATGTCAAAGCGCTACGGGAAATTGAGTGGCCCTACGTGCCTCAGCTCCGAGAAGTCGTGGGACAGCACGTCGCAGCACGGCAGGGAGTAGAAATATTTTCGTGAAGCTTCAACTTCGTAATGAATAAAATCCAAATTCCATTTTATTCATTACGAAGTTGAAGCTTCACGAAAATTTGTTGAAATATCTTTCTTTTTTTTACCATCCATCCAAAAATAGTCGCTCTTTTTGGGCGCATTAACGCTGGCAGGATGCTTGGTCAGATACACGTTTTTATGCTCGTCGGCCACGCCATTTACTGTGAAATGACTAATATAGCGATGGGTTCTGGAATTTGATACGGGACCGACGGTAAACATGCTCTCGTCGGTGTTCAGGTTTTTTCGCTTCGCCGAGGAGTAAGGATTCGAGTCGAAAAAAGCTCCGGAGCCGGATAAAGGGTGTACGGAATCAAATCGCGACACACACAAATATTCGGCAAAATTCCCCCGTTCAACCAATCATTTTCAAACATTCATGGAGTTAAATAAAACATGTTATGAATGTTTTCCCATGTTTGTTTTATTCAATTTCAATTCCATATCCAAATGCACGAACCTCCTTCTTTACACAACTCATAAGGTCCTCTACAACATTTAGACCAACTTTTTTTTGCGAGGAAATCCATTTTTTCTTCATATCTTCCTCCGATTTCACTTCCTTAGCATGCTTCCAAAGTGTCTGCCTCATGATGGCCCAGTACTTTTCATTTGGCCGCACTTCCAGTGCGTTTGGGGGTAGAGATGCTTCGGAACGAAATTGACCTCCTTAGCCTTGTACCACTCCAAAATCTGTTTCGAGTAATGGCACGAGGCAAAATCCGGCCAGAAAATCGTCGGACCATCGTGTGACCTCAGAAGAGGAAGTATACGCTTTTGAAGGCATTCCTTTAGGTACACCTGCCCATTGACCGTTCCAGTTGTCACGAATGGGGTGCTCCGCTTTCCAAACGTGCAAATTGCTTGTCAAGTCATATATTTTTTTTTGCAAACTTTGACATCTTCTGCTATCTAACGTCCTCAGGGACATCGAATTTATGATGAGTAGTGGAAAACTGGAGCCCCAGAAGCTGCCGGAAGTCTACTTTTGGTCCCCACCAGTATGAATAATGGTTACCACCATTAATGGGTTTTACATAAAGGGTGTCCACGATGAAATTGCCACACACAAAATTGATTCGCAAAATTCGAGTTTTCATCCGATTGCCATCAAATTTTCAGGGATTGAGAAATAACTATTAAACTTCATTTTACCATTTTATTCGTATTTTATTTACAGTCCATACGCAAATGCCCGCACCTTGGCCTTAACCCCGGCCATAAGATTCTGCACAACCTGTGAATCAACCGTTTTTTGCATGTAAACCCATACTTTCTTCAGTTCCTCGACTGTCTTCACTACCTTAGGTCGTTTAAGAAGGTGTTGCTTCATAATCGCCCAGTACTTCTCGATGGGGCGGAGCTCCGGAGTGTTGGGAGGGTTGAACATTTTCGGCACGAAATTGACCTTATTGTCCGCATACCACTTCAGCACGTCCTTGGAGTAGTGGCATGAGGCCAAATCCGGCCAGAAGATTGTTGGGACGTTGTGGGCCTTCAGGAGAGGAAGCAGCCGCTTCTGGAGGCACTCTTTTATGTACACCTGTCCGTTCATCGTGTCCTGGGTCACGAAAGGTGCACTCAGCTTCCCGCACGTGCAGATGACTTGCCAAACCAGGAATTTCTTCGCAAATTTGGACATCTTCTGAGTGCGGACATGCTCCGGAACGCTGAACTTATCCTTGGCCGTGAAAAACAGGTTGCCGGGGATCTATTTGAAGTCGGCCTTCACATATGTTTCGTCGTCCATGATGCAGCATTCAACTTTCGTCAGCATGTTGAGGTATAACTTCCTGGCACGGGTTTTGGCGGACTTGTTCTGCTTCTCGTCGTGATTAGGGGCCTTTTGTACCTTGAACGTTCGAAGCCCAGCCTTAGTTTTGGCCTTCTGGACAAAACTTCGGCTTAGGTGCAGCTTCTTAGCCACATCCCGAACGGAGGCGTTCGGATTTCGGTTGAAGGCCCCAACTACGCGGTTGTGATTTTTGGTGTTGTACGGAATACTTTTTCCTTCACTTCTGGGCTTCCGATCGGTGGTCAGCCGTTCCTCGAACCGCTTAATCACTCGTGACACCGTGGAATTCGCGATTCCCAACGTTTTAGCGATGGAACGATGCGAGAGATCCTTGTTCTCGTGATGAATGCGCAAGATTTTATCACGCACGAGCTGTTCTTTCGACTCCATTTCCGCGAGTTTTGATCACAGGACTTTAAAACTTGCAGGATGTAAATGATGCACTATGAACTAAATCCACCCAAATTAAATTCTACCCAACGGTTAAAAAGTTAGAGCAATTTCATAGTGTGGCAATTTCCTCAACAATCATGTATATTTTCATATCATCTGCAAACGCCAGAGCCGTTAGGCAACCAGCCTGTTTTCTACCAGACTGGTAAAACCTAAGCCATAAAACGAGCTGAGTGGAGTCTCCAAGCTTTTCAAGTTTCGCTAATAGAATCGTGTGACTATCTCGGTCAAATGCTGTTCTCGAATCGGTGTAAACGGCATCAATCTGCATCCCACGTCAACGTTTTGAATAGATAACGATGCAAATTCCACGAGATTAGTGGTTACGCTTCGTCCAGGAAAGAATCCATGCTGCTTAGGGCTGATGTATTGTTTCATACGAGAACACAGCTAGTTAGATACAACTATTTCAAGCAGTGATTGACAGTGGACAGGATGATCAAATTCTCAAATTGATTTGGGCCCGCTATCAGCTGTCAAATAGAAGTCTAATCATTTGTTTTGATGTGAAAAACCACAGAAAGTGATCTTTCTTCTTTGTATTACGTGCACAACGAAAAAGAGCAACAACAGACAAAACGTAAACGAGCAACAACAGACACATCTTACAATGTTGACATTATTTTGACAACTGAGCTTGCTGAGATGTTGTCTACGTGAAAAAGTGGTCCTTGCCATAGGCCTGGTAGTACCTTACATAATTCTTCGCATCTTTTTTATGAACCGGGAACATGAAAGAAGCCTTCCAGAGAGTTGGAAAGCTGCATTGCTGCATTGAAAAGTTGAAGATGTGCAGTAGAGGAACAATCAGACTTGCAGAGCATTTCTTCAGAACACAAGCAGGAACTCCATCCGGTCCAGGTTGGTGTCGTAACCGGTCCGAGGTTTCCAGCCTCAGTCACAGTGACACGATGCAGCTCCTTCCTGCTACCACAACTATTGCTACTGATTCGCCTGGTTCGTCTACCGTCTATGCTTCGTTACCAACTCTATCTGCCACAGTTGGTACAAAATTTTCAGTTTAGAGAGTGCCTTGGTCTACAGAAACATTGAAGGCATCAGCATTAAAGACATCACGCGGTACATACCTCAGCTCATCTGAAGCATTACAGTCATGTCGCGGTTCCTCGAAGACTGATTGCAAAAATTCAGCCAGCAAGGAGGAATTTTTTTCCTGTGTACTTGCCAGGCGATGGTCCAAGTGCATTACAGAAGGCAATCCGGTATCCTTTCGCTTGGAGTTAACGAAGTTCCAAAATCTCTTCGGTTTTCGCTTCATAACACGCTATGGAGAGGATGAGGCGAATCGACGGGAATTAGTGGGTCGACAGCTTCTTCGAACTCAAATTGTTGAGTGAGTTCGACACCGTGCAAACTCAACAATGCTACAGGCCGAGTTTTTGGTTAATTGAGGACTTTCTTCGCCATTCTAAAGCATCCAACCGTTTAGTGTGTCGTGATCACAATGAAACGTTTATGCTTCAGAGCAGTCGAACGAGTTTTTGTCCGAAATCACATTCTACTGAATTGGGAATCGAACTCTTGAGCTAAAGATTGAAAAACCGACACGTTTATCGGGTACGCTATAAAGCCCTGTTTATCGTCAAAATGTTACAAGAAAAAACAAGAACAGTTGTTCATAAGGTGACCGAATTTATATAGCAGGATCCTTCCATACGGAAAAAAATCTCCTATAGTATTATAAGGAGAATAGTTTCCATAAAGACGTCAGAGTTCACAGAACAAAGTAAGTGTAATCATGTTTCTGAACACTGCAATCTTTCTAAATCAAGTTGAAGACTATGTTATTGATGATAACATTGCGAACAGCTTAGACCAGGCAACCGTTCACAAAACTTACCCTGTAGATCAGTTCGTACTGCTCCCGCGTCCGTACGGCGCTGGCCCGTCCCCGTCGCACGTAGTACACGATGTGCGGAATGTCCACCGTCCGCGGTGGAATCTCAACGGCCCGCAGTGCCACGTCACACGCGACGATCGTTCCCGTGCGGCCAGTTCCCGGCGAGCAGTGCACCGTTATCGGTCTAAACGAGAGAACGTATTCAGTATGCAAAATTTGACCTTCAACATATGTATCTCCTTGCCACTTACCCCTGAGTCCTCTGCAGCGATTTGTGCTTGTCCATGGTACCCCCGTTGCTCATCAGGCTGGTCGGTGGAGCCCCGTCCGACGTCGTCTTGCCCGTGGTGTTATTGTTATTATTGGAACTATCTACATTATTGCTACCTATTGCTACACTACTAGACTCGGTGGTATCGACCGAAGTGGGTTCCTCGGCGATACTGGTTATACCGCCGTTGATTCCATTGCTGGTCACGACGGTGTGTGTGTTGGTGGTGCTGCTGCTGTTGTTGTTGTTGTTGTTGTTGCTGACGCCATTGCTGGCAGTGGCGTCCGCCAGTTCACCCGGAGCCAATCGGGAGTAGCTGCGTGCCTCCAGCAGCATTGCGATGATCGAAGACTCGTCGATGGGCACACCGGTGTCCGGCCATTGGTACCAGAAGTGCATGATCTCGCGCCAGGTGTTCGTCTGCGTGTTGCGCAGATGCACCGTCGAGATGGTGTACTTTTCCTTGTTCTCGCGGCTCTTCAGCGTTAGCTGTTGGGAAAGAAGGGGAGTTTTCTGAAAATGATCAAGATCCAGCGCGTGTGGTTATGAAACAAACCTGGAAGTCACCGAACGTTCGGTTATTGTCCAGCACGACTGAGGGCGGTAGATATTCGGCACACTTTTCGACACCGCTCTCGCTCAGATCGGTAGCCATGATGATGACCTTCGAATTCTGTTCCCAGATCATGCGCCAGAAGTCGTTGATCGTGTTCTCCATAGGAGCCTGACAGGCGATGTAGTAGTTGACGTTGTCCTTGGGACCCTATGGCGATCAAATCGATTAAAAACCGTTAAATCAAAAAGTGTACCAGAAGCTCACCTTAACGAAATTTGCATTGATATACTCAGTCTTCTCATCGTCGTTGATGCGTTTCAGATGTACCCGGGTTTCCGGCAGTGGTACCACATTTGCATATCTGGAAACAAATTTAGGCGGTTATTCCGGTAACGCGTTACCTAAAGAGGGAGACTCGTACCGATTTTTTTCCTCGCATCCTTCGGGCACCTCATCGGCCCGGGCCGTCACGTTGGGAATCTCCTTGAACTCGTCGTAGATGGCCGTCTTGTTCTGGATGATGTTGGCCAGCTCGGCAACCGTCAGCGGGTTCGTCTTGAGGCCCGGGTCTTCGAAGGCCGAGTTCCCGTAGGAGCGCCTTCGACATCCGCATCGTGTTGCCCTTGCGACGGACGCTGTTGTAAAGCCGAAACGTTGTCCAGGCTGTGGGCATCTAGACCCACCGGGCGGCACCGTTGACCGTAGGACACCTGCGCCTGTCGCTTGCGGAAGATCAACTGCAATTGCGGATAGTACAACTGATCAACGAAAGATTGCCCTGCTCGGTCCCTGTGGACGGTGGCGGACCAAACCGGCTATTTACACTATGTGCACGCGTTCATTCATAGTCAAAGTTGGGTTGGATAGCGAAAGTAGGAAGGAGGGTGGAACAACGCAAGATGATTGAGGATTGCTAACTCAAGGGGTGTTAAATGGAGAACAATTTTATATTTTATATTCGTTGGATTATTTGGTGGTCAACTCTGTACATGTTTACATGGATAGAATGGTAAAGAGTTTTCAATTGAACGAAACTAATTCTTCAGAAATGATTAAGGTTAATCTTATGAGAATCTACTGGATCTTGGTATATTGAAAATCCTTCAATGATTCCAAAAGTTCAGTATAATAAGCAAGTTGAACACCACACTAAGGGCATCTCCAACGGTGGTCAAAATCGTGGTTTGGATTAACTTTTTTAGTGTTTTATACAGGATCTATTTTTTATAATTCTTAAATTGGTATATGTTATGAACTATTCTTGCACCAATTTGGTATAAGAAAACTACCGTTCCAAAACAGTACACGTTGCTTGATAATACCAATTAATTAGTAAAATTTTAGAATTTACTAAAAAAAAACTCAACATCATTGAGAATCTTCTGAAGTATGTTTTTGAGCCAAAAAGTGGCTGTGTTTGGTGTGGAAAATGGTGTTGCTCCCCAAGTTGCTCCCGTTGCTTGCGAGTTGCCTTCTCGTTTCATTCCTGAATAACGAAAGGTTCTCTTAGTTTTTTACAGCCGCTGCATTTTCCGGAAAACGCTGACTTGTTCGAAATGAGGACGGGAGCCTCTTTGTGACTGTTGATGATTTTATGACTAATTTGGTGGCAAATTCCGATTCCAAATAGTATTTCCACTGCTCGGAAATGAAAAGTAATGAAGTCTTCAAAGTAAGCAATCAGTTAATTGATGGATTGGTCATGATTAGCACTCGCAAATAGCTCATACAGATAAATTTTAGAGAAGCTTGTTATATAGAAGCTTACGGCAGGTTTACTGAGAATCAGGATGTTCAGGCTTATCTTCTGGGGGAGAGGATCCATTTTACTATGGCCGTTTTGATAAGCTTCTGGAGGAAACCGAAAATATCTTGAAGATAGATTCAATTCGTATTTCTCGGAGAAATCTTTATTTTTTCCAGGAAGCATTTTTAAATATTATATTATAAAATTGCATATTCTACAGCTCATAGAAAATTCGATGCACTTCTCGGCAGTTACATAAATTGGTAAGAACTTAGATAAGTCTCTAAATCTGTGCTAACTCTTTAATTATTTTCTGAATTACTATGAACTTCGGAATGTTTATGAGGATTGGGTGGAAATATAATGAACTTGACAGAAGTTGATCACGCTCCTCGGAAGTTGAATAAACTTATTGGAAGTTTGAAAATAATCATGAAATTTGCTCGCTCTTTTTTGAGAACGGAAGTGGTGGAAGTCCTTTGAATTGTCGTAGTCCATTGAATTGTCGAAAAACTCTCAACGTTTCTGGAAACTTGGTTGAACTTCTCAAAAGTTTGATGATGGTCCATGGAATAGAAACAACTTTCTGAAAATTACAAGAACTTTGAAAAGTAGGTTTGGCTTCCAAGAAGTTATTTGGACTTCCAGTTGGTACATGTTTTATGATATAAAGCAGAATATCACAAATATATCAAAAATATACAAGAAATTTTAAAAAATCTGAAGAGATGTTCGATCTGCAAAAAGTTGGTGGAATTTCTGTAAAATAAATAGGAAATTGAACAGTTAGTTGAGCTTCTAGGAAGATCCTTGAACTGCCAAGAAGCTTTTTAAATTTGTGGAAAAATCATTATAATGTTTCCTTATTCTGAAATTCTGGAAAGTTTCCCGATCTCTGGGGAAGTTTTCTGAAATTCTCGGAAGATCCCAGGACTTCCGAGAAATTTCCTGAATTTCAGAGAAGTACCATGAGTCTCTGGGAAGATCTTTGAGATTTTGGGAAGTTCCCTTAAAATGAGAGACGTTTCTGAACGTCTGAGATGATCACTAAGATTAAAGAAAAATTCCTGATCTTTGGGGACGTTCCCTGATCTCTGTTGATGTTTCCTGAGGTTCTGGGAAGTTATCTTAATCTCTGGAAAGTACGCTGAATTGTAAGGAAGTTTCTCGAACTCTAAAAAGTTTCCTGAACTTTTGGGAACTTTTCTATTCTTCTCTAAAGGTTCATGAACTTCTACGAAGTTTTCTGAAGCTCTAGGAGGGTCCAAAAACTTTTCAGAAGCTTATTGGATTTCTGGAAAGTTCTCTGAATTTATGGGATGTTCTCTTATTTTCTGAACTTTTGGGAAGTTCCCTGAAATTTAGGTCATTTTCCTGAACATACATGGCAGTTCTTTGAACTTCTCAGAAATACCAAAAAAATTTGGGAAGTTCCTTGTACTTCTGGGAAAAACTCTTCACTTCTGAGAAGTTCACTGAATTTCTGTGAAATTCCTTGAATTTCTGTGAAATTTCTTGAATTTCTGTGAAATTCTTTGAATTTCTGTTAAATTCCTTGAATTTCTGTTAAATTCCTCGTATTTCTGTGAAATTTCTTGAATTTCTGTGAAATTCCTTGAATTTTGTGAAATTTCTTGAATTTTTGTGAAATTTCTTGAATTTCTATGAAATTCCTTGAATTTCTGTTAAATTCCTTGAATTTCTGTGAAATTCCTTAAATTTCTGTGAAAATCCTTAAATTTCTTTGAAATTTTCTAAATTTCTGTTAAATTCCTTGAATTTCTGTGAAATTTCTTGAATTTCTGGAAAATTCCTTGAATTTCTGTGAAATTCCTTGAATTTCTGTAAAATTCCTTGAATTTCTGTAAAATTCATTGAATTTCTGTAAAATTCCTTGAATTTCTGAGAAATTCCTTGAATTTCTGTGAAATTCCTTGAATTTCTGTGAAATTCCTTGAATTTCTGTGAAACTCCTTGAATTTCTGGGAAATTCCTTGAATTTCTGTGAAATTTCCCGAAAATCTGTAAAATTTCTTGAATTTCTGGGAAATTTCTTGAATTTCTGGGAAATTCCTTGAATTTCTGTGAAATTCCTTGAATTTCTGGGAAATTCCTTGAATTTATGTGAAATTCCTTAAATTTCCATGAAAGTCCTTGAGATTCTGAGAAATTTCTTGAATTTCTGTGAAATTCCGTGAATTTTTGGATTTTTTTTTTAATTTCTGGAAAGTTGTCTGAGCATCTTGGAAGAGTCTGAACTAATGTGAAGTTCCCTGAGTTTCTAGAACATTCCAAAAATGTCTGGAAAATTCTCATAATTTCTGGAAAATTTCCAGATGTTTTGGAAAATTCCCTGAATTTCTGGAAAATTCACCGATTTTCTGGAAAATTCCTTGATTTTTTGGAAATCTTCTTGAATTTCTGGAACATACCAGAATTTTGGGGGAGTTCCTGCACATCTAGGAGGAACCCTAAGTTCTCTCAATTTCTAGGAAGTTCCTGAACTGTTATGAAGTTTCTTGAATATCTGTCCTAAACTTCGGGACATAATGCTTAGCTGCTGGGAAGTTCCCTGAACATCTTGGATAGTTCTATAAGCTTCTGAGATATACCCCAAAAATTTTGGCAAGTTTACTAAACTTCTGAGAAATCCCGGATCTGGATTATTACTTGAACTTCTGGGAAATACTCTTTACTTTTGAAAAGTTCCCTGAACTCATGCGAAACCCCTGAATGTATGGAAAATTTCCTGAATTTTCTGAAAAAAGCCCTGAAGATCAGGGAAGAACCCTTAACTTTTGGGAAGTTCCCTGATTTTCTGAGCTGTTCAGGGAGAAGGATGAGAACATACTGAGAAATTCCCTGAACTTCTGAGAAATACCAACAAATTCTGGAAAGTTCCCTGAATAGTTGTCTGAACTTCTGGGAAGAAGTCTTAACTTCTGGAAAGATCTCTGAATTTCTGTGAAATTCCGTGAATTTCTGTGAAATTCCATGAATTTCTGTGATATTCCTTGAATTTCTGTGAAATTTCTTGAATTTCTGTGAATTTCTTTGTCTTTTATTTTTTAGAAAATTTCTTTAATGTTTGGAAAGTTGTCTAAACTTCTGGGAAGAGTCTGAACTTATGTGAAGTTCCTTGAGTTTCTGGAACATTCCAAACATGTGGAGAAAATTCCCAAAATTTCTGCAAGATTCCCTGACCTTTTAGAACATTTCCTGAATTTATGGAAAATTCCAGAATTTTGGGGAAGTTCTTGCACAGGAAAAACCCTTAACTTTTAAGCAGTTCTCTGAATTTCTAGGATGTGCCTGAACTGTTGTGAAGTTTATTGAATATCTGTCCTCAACTTTGGGACAGAACCTCTTGCTTCTGGGAAGTTCCTTGAACATTTTGGGTAACTGTATGAAATTCTGAAAAATACCTAAAATTCTGATAAGTTTTCTGAACACCTGGGAGCTTGAATTTCTGAATTGTTGCTTGAACTTATGGGAAAAACCCTTAACTTTTGATAATTTCCTTGAACTCATGCGATGCTCCTGAATGTATGGAAAATTTTCTGAATTTCTGGAAAAAGCCCTGAACTTCAGGGAAGTTGCCTGAAATTCTGGGAAGAACTCTTTACTTCTGGGAAGTTCTATGAATTTCTGCGAAATTCCTTGAATTTCTGTGAAATTTCCTTGAGCTTCTGTGAAATTCCGTGTATTTTTGGATTTTTTTTGTGAAATGTCTGGAAAATTCATCAAATTTCTGGAAAATTCCCTGATGTTTGGAAAATTTCCTGAATTTCTGGAAAATCCCCTGAATTTCTGGAAAATTCCCTGATTTTTTGTTAAATTCACTGATTGTATGGAGAATTCACTGATTTTTTTTTAAATTCTAGAATTTTGAGGATGTTTTTGCACATCTAGGAAGAACCCGGAACTTTAGGGAAATTCTCAGATTTTTTGGCAAATTGTCTGAACTTCTGCAAACAACCCTTAACTTTCGAGAAGTTCCTGAACTGTTGGGAAGTTTCTTGAATGTCTGTCTTGAACTTCGCGACAGAACCCTTAATTTTTTGGAAATTCCCTGAACATCTTGGGGAGTTCTATGAACTTCTGAGAAATATCCGAAAAATTATGATACATTTTCTGAACTTCTGGTTAGCTCTTTGAATTTCTGGATATTTGCTTGAACTTCTGGGAAGAACCCTTAATTTTTGAAAAGCTCTCTGAATTTTTGTGAAATTCCTTGACTTATTTTTGGAAAATTTCCTTAATTTCTGGAAAGTTCTTAACTTGTGGAAAGTTCTCTAAAATCATGTTAAGTTCCCTGAATTTGTGGAAACTGAGATTTTGGAAAATACTGTTTGATTTTTTGGAAAATTCCCTGAATTTCTAGAAAATTTTCAGTATTTTTAGAAAGTTTCCTGCACTTCTGGGAAGAACCTTCAACTTTTGAGGAAATTGTCCGAATTTCCTGAACTGTTGTGAAGTTTCCTGTATTTCTGTCCTGAACTTCAGGACAAAACCCTCAACTTCTGGGAAGTTCCCTGAACATCTTGGGTCTGGAAAAAAAAACCTGAATTACAGGGAAGTTGCCTAAACTTCTGAGAAGAACCCTTATATTCTGGGAAGTTCCTTGATTTTCAGGCAAGTTCCCTGATTTTTTGGGATTTCAATAAACACCAGGGAGAATCGCAAAACTTCTGAATATTTATGATTTATGCATTTCTAAACAAATTTTGAACTTCTGATACACCAACATCCGTAAGGCTGCAGTGCACTTCTGAAACGAGCTCATGCTGACTTTTCTAGCTGCATCGTAGCTTAGGATAGGATATAAGAAGAAGAATATAGGATTTATGGAAAATTTGGTCTATCGAATTTTCTCTTGTAGTTATTTTTTCATCGTCATCCAAAATAAGTCAATGATTTCAACGCATACTAAACTCCGCAACAGATACAGAATTGTTCTCCCTTCTAACCCCTCGAACGCAATCCTCCACCATCCAATATAGTCTCAATACTCTACGGCACACAATATTAGAATTGGGAGATATCACAATTAGAAGGTACATACTTCCTAAAGAAAAAACCTAAATCCTCACACCAGATAAACAATCAGGAAAGATTCAAGTTAGTAAAGGAAGTCTCTCGCATACTCCGTTTGTCGTCTTCGGTGGGTGTCAATGTGGGTCTCGTTTCGGAGATGTTAAGTCCCAGTACGCAGTCCTGTACAAAACAACCGTTCCGCACTCCCGTATCCGTATACTCACAAACGCCGCCACGAGCAGCAGGACGACGATCACGCTGACGAGACTGGCCACGACGGCAACGACCACTCCACTGCCTTCCTCCTCTTCCGGCTGGGGCGAGGTCGGAGTCGTTTGATTCTGGTCCAGCGGAGACCGAGACGACGATCCGCTGCTGTTGAGTTCGACGTAGTCTTCTTCGGTGATGGACTCCTCTTCGGACAGTTCGGTGGTGGTCATCTGGCGATCAATTGAGCGGCGCGTTGTCGCCGTTGGTTCCGGTTCAGGCGAGGCCGATGGTTCGGATTCCGGGATCGGACTGGACGTTGTTTCCGAAACGGTATCGTAGACGTTCTTGTCATCGATCAACACCGGTTGGTTCGGGATTGTGGGTTCTTCGGCAGATTCGGTGGTTTGACTCGGGGGGAGGTCCACCTTGTCGGTGGTACCGGCGGTGGGACGGAATTCTACCACGGTCGGTTGGATGGTTGACTGTTGTGTCAGGATGTTTTCGGTCGTTTTGCGAACCGATTGTCTTGTTGTTGTTGGTGGAGCGTTGGTGGAGGTGGTCATCGCTATTTCTTCGTTGGTTTGGTTGATTGCATTGGGATCCACCTCGGATGAGGAGGAGGAAGCCTGTTCGTCCGAATTCTGTGGCAGGGAGTTGGATAGAGATTCGTTATCTTCGCTTACGGGTGTCGCGACGCTACTAGTGGATGTGGTCATTGTGGTTGTTAGCTGAGGAGTGGTTTCTTCGACAAACCTTACCGCATTGGTAGTGGTCGGTTCTGGTGTCGTAGTTCGAGGTCGAGGTCGAGGCCTTCGAGTAGTGCGCATCGATTCGAATGTGGTAGGAAGGATTGCTTCCGTCGTAGTTTCGACCTTCTTCGCTATTGGAGAGGCTGGCGAGTACGTGGTCACTGGAATGTCCTCTATAGTGGTACTGGATTCATACCTACCGGTGGTAGTAGTTCTTCCAGGCAAGGCAAAACTTTCGCTCTCATCGATATTTTCAATCACCTCATATCCACGTGTTGGACGCACCGTGGTCACAACTTGCTCAGTCTTAGCATTGATAGCAGTAGTCGTCTCTTGAATAAAATTGGTCAGTTCAGGCCGTTTGGTCGTTTCCAATGGCACCTTGCTGCGATCTTCGAATTTGAAGTCTTCCAAATCGTCATCCGCCGGTAAGGTCGTAGAAGTTGGTTCACTCACCAACTTCACAATAGGAAGCACCGAAGTGACCTCCACGGACGCCTCCGGAATCATTTCCGTCACAACGGCCGTGAGCCTGTTTTCTTCGCTCAGAGCATCAACCGGCGTCTTATTGGCGTACTTGCGGCGATCCTTAAGTTCATTCTTCAGTTCAACCTCGATGTCCGAAGTGGTCGGTTTCACAAACGAACTGTTTGCGAAGTCAGCATCCTGCATGATCACAGCCCAGTCCATCAACTGTTTCAGCGTATTGTTTGCTACCGAATTGTCATTCTCGTCTCGAATTACTTCCACACTCTCCTCAGAAGCATGGCCAGCTTTACTGGACGCTCGATCCACGATCCTCATCCCGGCCAAAGCCCATGCCGCCCCATTAATGTCATTGTCCTCGGTTGCGCCAAATTGATCCAAGAACTTTCCCTTCTTCTGCGCCTTCCCTGGCTGAGCGGTCGTCTGATTCTGAACTCGAACCTCATTCGATACCAGCTCGTAATCATTGGTCTCAATTTCCAGCTTTTCCGCAATTACCGATCGATTGCTTTCGACTGTATGGTTCCGATCGGCCAGAGCTTCCGGAACAACGACGACTTCATTAGATTCCGTCGCCAATTCTTCACTGGCAATCAACGTATCCAGGGATGTCGTCGTCTCCCAAACACTGACGGGGTCCTCCGATGATTTCTCGGCGAAAAACTGCTCCCTTTCGGCACGGGACTCTTCCAGCGAAATTCCACCCTGGGAAAAGTTGGACGGCGAAGTGTACCTGAAATTTGAGGAAAAAAGGAGGTTAGGACTTTCATTTTTTCATAAGCAATTCAAAAACAGAAAAGCGACCTTCAATTTCTCGAATGACCTATTGCCCGTTTCGGTTTGAAATCGAAATTGCTTTCCTTTCACTCAAATCTCAGATCCGACATTATCATATCGCTAATGGCAGAAATTTTCTAACCGTGGAAGAGGCTGCCCCTTTCCTCTGATAAATCATCATGTTTATGCATGCGCGGTTGGTGTATGAGAAATGAGATTAACAGCCCAATCAATTCAACCACCTCGCATTAATGCGTAAGTTTCCGCATGGCAAAGTGCGAAGTGAGGTTATATATTTTTGGGGGGAAAAGTTTCCCTGGATAAGCATTTTTCGGGGCTTTCTCCATTTCCAACCCAGTTGAGTGTGGTTCGGTCGGATATGGGATAAACCGAAAACCGAAAGTGGAAAGAGAGAGAGAGGGGGGAACGGAATTCAAATGATCAATCGAGTGCGATCTCTCAATTATCATGAAATCATAAATCCAAATCGAAAGTGACGTGGTGAGTTCGGGTTTGGACAATTAACGATCGGCTATTTTGATTGATTGGTTTTCATGCAAATGACAGCCAAGTGAATGATTAATATGAAGTAGATCTCTTTTCACCAAAAATGTTCATTATGGCTACTGAGTTTTGACTGGCGTTAGTTTGTGGCAATCGAATACAATAGGTGGCTGAGACAAAAGATGGCTTTTCCAAATCAATACTACCCTACTGTACGTTGTTTCAGTTGAATTTTAGAATACTTTATCCGCTCAAGAAAAATCGGCGATCTTGGTAGAATTCCAGATAATTCCGAGAAGATACAGGCTAGTTAAATAAGGTTTTGATAATTAAGTCAAATTTTAAAGTGGTAATTGGAGAAATTTACTGATCTAACTATGTAGGACTAAAGCCTGTCCACGTTGAATTTCGGACACCAAAGTAATAGTAGAAAAACAAAATTTATACATTATTCAACGAAATAGAATGTTTATGTCACAATAGTATCTCAATAATATCTACATTCTAAACAGTTGATTAAGATGTTACCCCTTCATTCTGTAACATTCTTGAACTTTCTGTGGTACACCCGCCATCAGGTTCCATATCCTCAGATACGTCAGTCGTGACGATTCTCCATCTTTTCTTGAAATCATTCGTACCATTTGCTTTCTTCTTAGTTTCGAAAATTTTCCGCTAAACTTAAGCCCAGTATCTCTCTATTGGGCGAAGTTCTGGACAGTTTGGTGGATCGCTTGTTTTTGAAATGTATTTGACCCCTTTTACCTAATAAAATTCCAGGACGGATTTTTCAAAGTGACAAGAGGCCAAAACAGAGCTGGAAAGCCGTGGCTTCTGATAAACGGAAGCAACCGCTTTTGCAGACATTCTTTCTCGTACACATCTTCATTGATATTGCCGGTAGAGACAAAACTTTGAGATTTTCGACCATATGGCCTGCCAAATCAAATACTTCTTCGGGACTTTGGACACCTTCTTTTTCCGACAATACTCGACACCGGCGTTCCTTTACATTGCGGTATAAAAGCGAGACCCAGAAGCTGTTTAAAGTCTTCGAGTACGTATGTTTCGTTGTCAATTATGATATAAGAAAATGCTTGCAAAAACTTGGTGTAAAGCTCCTTAAAGTTCTTCCGAGAGGAGAATCTGCAATTTCTGCACACCCGCGTTGATATAATAAAAATCGCAAAAACGTTGAAAATCGCCAAATCAACCGTGTATAATGTGCTAAGACGTTTCAGGAAAAGAGCGTGGATCGAGTTCTTCAAGGTAATCCTCGTAGTGGAACATATGACCGCAAGCTGAACCAGAAGGTGTTGAGAACCATCAGAGCAAAACCTGAACTATCAGATAATTAAATCGCCCAAAAATACGCTGCTGCTCACAGTACCGTTTGAAGAATACGTTTGCGAGCTGGATATCGTTCTTATCGAGCCAGCAAGCAACCAAACAGAACGTTCAAGCAATGTTTCGTCACCAAAACTCGAGCTCGGAAATTGTACCAGCAGGTTTTGACGAAGTACCAAGGATGCCTGCTCATCAACGATGAAACCTACGTCAAAATGGGGTTCGGACAGCTTCCAGGAAACAAATTCTACGTGGCGACCGCAAGAGGAGATGTTCCAGCGAATTTTAAGTTTGCTTTTATGGATAAATTTCCCAAAAAAATGATGATTTGGCAAGGGATACGCAGCTGCGGAGCAAAAACCAAAATGTTCGTGACGAATAAGACGATGGACTCGAAGCTGTACAAGGAAGAATGCCTCAAAAACCACGTTTCGGCCAGATTTGGCGAGTTGCCACTACAGCCGGGAAGACATCCAGTGGTACCGCGATAATTACGTAGATTTCATCGATAAAAACATAAATCTATCCAACTGCCCGCAGTTCCCGTCCATCGAGAGAATTTGGGCAATAATGAAGCGGAAGCTGAGGAAAAGTGGAAATACGGCTCGGGACGTGACTCAGATGACCAATAAGCGGAACAAATGTGCCAAGGAAGTTGACTCCGGAGGTGTGCAGCGTCATAAACAAGAAAGTGCGAATTTTCATTTGAAACGAAGAGAAATGATTTGTTTTGGTATTTTTTCCCTTAAAGCACAGTAAATTACCCTTGTTTTGGTGTACTTAACTTATTTGTACGTCAATCCGTTACCGCGATACAGATGATTTTATTATTCCGGATTGTAAATGGACTTCCGCAGTGAAATTCTGCTTGTCATCACGGTTAGGCTCCTTTTTCACTTTATACGCCTTTAGTCCTTATTTCTGCTTCACTTTTTGTACGCCATTTTACTAAATGTAACAAGAACGTAACATTTGTACCATGAAATGAAGTGGAGAGATGCAGTTTTCGCATTTTGAAACGTTTCAGCGATCCGTGAAATATGAAATAATTCAAAATCGACACTGGATGAAATGTGTTCGAAATTTAACGCTTTATGTAGGAAGCTATGTTTTGTTTCTGACGAATTTTATACAAATTTTGCGGAATTTTTGCCTGCTTTGTGGATTCCTAGGAATCCGTAATCGTTTAATAGTAGTAGTTAAAATTGATGAGTACAACAGCAGACATGAAACTTTATTCTATCGCCTTCCCTTATCTCCGTTGATTTTGCTTGACGGCTGGAGTTCGCGTGTTCCGCATCTTTAAATTTCTTCTCCCAATCTATATCCAGTATCCCTTCTCCTCTACACTGCACGGCCAGCCACATTAATGGGGCGCCATTAGTGGAGTCACTCGAATTTGAGTAAATGTGACTGGTATTACCAAGTCGACAAATCTTAAATATCCATCTGATTTGAGTCGGTGTTTAAGATTTGTCGACTTGACAATCCCAGTCACATTTACTGAAATTTGAGTGACTCCACTTATGACGAAAGTGAGTCAAAAACGACTCAAAACTGAATTAGAATGGCTGGCCGTGTACGGCTAGTTTCTGTAGCTGCACATACGTTCATATCGTAGCTTGTAAACCGGGTATAAAACTTCATTTCTCCTTG
The DNA here is from genome assembly GCA_034211315.2 of Aedes japonicus. Classification (NCBI taxonomy): domain Eukaryota; kingdom Metazoa; phylum Arthropoda; class Insecta; order Diptera; family Culicidae; genus Aedes; species Aedes japonicus. Next base: position 55,155 of record JASCZW010000854.1, on the reverse strand, counting down.
TTATATGTTTTAAAAGGATTTGTTTAAGACTGAAATTCAAACCTGAATTGAAAATTTGTAATAGAAAATCCTTTGTTGATTCAAATTCATAAAATTAAGTGGCTATTTTTTATAACCGCATATTTTTTTATAGATACATGTCAAAATATTCATTTTTTTGAATACTTTATGTATATTAACAATCAGTTGATCCTCCAGCATGCTTGATTACTTTTGGGCATACTTCCAATCAAGGTCTTGAAAATGTCCATTTCAAAATCCTCCCACGCTTCCAAAACTGCCACCTTACACACTTAGATTTTTTTTACCGAAATCTGTAAAGTTTTACCGAATTCTCAACAGCTGAACGTTCGGTAATCCGATTTCACGGATTTCGATGAAATTTTACAGATATCTGTAAAAAATTTACCGGATTTCGGTCAAATTTTACCGAAATCCGTAAAATCAGATTACCGAACGTCCAGCTGTTGAGAATTCGGTAAAACTTTACAGATTTCTGTAAAATAATCTGAGTGTGTATGCTCAGCAATACTGTTGTATTGCTTTTTGTTGGCGTAGATCCGTGGAACAATGACTCTCCAGATGTTTTCACTGGATTTAGATCCGGACTACGGGCTGGCCAGGATCCGGACTACGGGAGCTCAATTTTTACTCCAAGATTTTGTAACCGAACTGTTGTGAATGCTGACATTATCTTATTGAAACACGAATTAAGCTATCACTCTGATATTTTCTTGAGAATCCTCTTAATGGAATACTGCTCCTATTCCCGTCGTACTTGCGCCTAACAGCTCCGTTCCGTTATTAGGGCTAAAGAAACCTAGATGATGGATTTTTGAAATTGTAGTTTTGATTTTCTTGAAGGCGATATTCTCTGTATGGATTCATTTAAAATACTCCCATTTGCCACAGTTGTTTCAATGACTCGGACTTAGAAGCGAGATTTGGGACAAATCTACCATCCCAAGGGAGATTTCTGTGCGCGGAAAAGATCTATGGTACACGGAAATTTTCACACTAGCATTGGTTCCCAAACTCAGTCGGTCGCCGCAAAACAGTCACAGTGGTGAGCTTTTGAATAAAATCATAGAACTCTGTTTTTTAAAGTACTTCTCATCGCATCATTTCAGCACATTTGCACTTGGGATTTGGAACTTTACCCTCGAGTTGAGTAGTCTCTGTAATAAGTCCTAGAATTTAGGACACATCCCATAAAGTTCAGAAGGACATTTCCCAGAGCTTCAGTAAGATACTTTCTAGAAGTTCAGGAAGAGACTTCCTCGAAACTAAAACTAAAACTCCTCAGAAGTGTAGGGAGCACTTGTTAGTGCTTCAAGCAGGAATATCCCAAAAAATGCAAAACCAAAGAGGAAGAAACCTCTCCAAAGAACAGAAAAAAACTATAGCGGATACTTCCTAGTAGTTTGAGCAAGAATTTATCTGCCCTGAAGTTTAGCAGAAAACTTCCCAACAGTTCAGAAAAGGACTTCTCAAAAGATCAGGAACAAATTTCCATCAAAATTTAAGGGTATTTTATTAGAAATTCTGGACTTTCCCAAAGTTTCGGTAAAAATTTCCTCGGAGATCAGATGGGACTCAGAAGTTTAAAAGAAGAGAGCACTAGCTATAAGTTGAAAGAGGAATTTCTCAAAAAAATTTAGGAAAAAACTTCTCTTAATGTCAAGAGACGACTTTTGAGAAGTTCCGAAGGAAACTTGCCAAAAGTTTAGTTGGAACTACTTAAAACTGCTAGAGAGCTTTCCTGAGAGCTTCCTCGAAGTTCAGAAATTCCCAAAAGTTCAGGTAGATACTTTTCAGAAGAACGGGAAGAAACTTTCCAGAAGTTTAGATGGTACTTCCTAGTAGTTTAATCAAGAATTTACCAGAAAATCAGGAACGAACTGTCCTGAAGTTCTGGAGAAAACTTCCCTGAAGTTCAGAAGATGACATCTCGAGAGAACCTTCCCAAAATTTTTGGGGATATTTGCCTCGCAGTTCAGGATGGGACTTGTCAGAAGTGTAGAAAGTAACGAAGCTCAGGTAAAGACTTACCAAACGTTTCTGGAAGTTTTGTTTTGCTTGATAATTTCAAAGAAAATCAGGAGTGACGAGTGAGGAGTGAGGAGTCACGAAGTTCATGCAGAAATTTTCTAAATGTTCTGGAGGAAACTCATCAAAATTTTAGCAAAGAGCTTTACAGAAGATCTAAAGATAAATTCTGGAAAGTGTGAGCTGTTAGGTGGAAAATGAGAAGAAATATTAGTATTTTTCATTGAATTCTAACTACACCCAAAATAAAAAAGCAAGATTGTAATGCAATTTCGCATGATTTGGTTTCATTTCTCGTAATGGATCGCAACTTGGAGAAAGAAAGCAACATTGGTCGTGGGCAAAAAAGCAACACATCAATTCGATTAGAAAAATTCAATGTGTGCGTGATGTTGTACAGTTGATTAGTAGTAGTAGATTCAATGGCGCACAAAAAAAAGGTTTCCATCCGCTACCGAGAGTCGAACCGCGACCGTCAGCATGACGGCTCTTCATTGTAACCATCCAGTCACCACAACAAGTTGAGGGAAATGGAATAAAAGTCCTACAGTTTCTTCGGTTTTTGAGGCACTCAACGTTACAACAATGAAGCAAATTTCGGTCGCACACACTTCCATGGCTTCGTTTATTTCATAAACCGCATGGTGACTTGATGAGAGGGCGATAGGAGTGTGATGACGAGTGCAGATAATAATAGAACACTTGACAGCGGAATAGCAACAGAGGCATACGGCGTAGCGGCGTTCTGTGCCATTGTCTCACCCATATTGAGAAGTTGTTGACGGTTGAACAAAAACCCAACGGTTGCTGCGATTGTCGAGGCACTAGGCACACAGCGATAACCACTTGCACACACTTGCATGGCTTTGTTTATACCATAAAAAGCTTTGTGGAACATGATGGGCAAATTTGCCTTTTCAGAATCATGCGGATTTCTCAAGATATGATTGCAAAAACTGCAATATTTCAATTTTGCATTTTTTGCTACAATTTCAATTTTTGGGTGTAGCCTACGAAACAGCCAGGAAGCGAGTCGATTTTGGTCCTCTGGTGTGGGTGGCCCCAACAGCATCCTTACTGTTGGTTTAAGGTGAATTGCTGCTCCATGTATTTTTTTATCCTATCTTTTAGCTCACTTGTTCTCTCTCTCTCTCTCTCTCTCTCTCTCTCTCTCTCTCTTTCGCAAGCTTACCTGACTAAATATCTATTGTTAGTGCATGAAAATCGAATCGAACTCCAAACTGATGTGATTAGCTTCAGCGTAAGCCCTTAAGGGGGGATATACAGTTAGAACAAGAAAAAAAACTCATTTTTGAAAAAAAAATTTCAAGGGGAAGTTTTAACTCAAATCAATCGAAACTTTTTTACAATTATAAGTGTATCCATGTAGTATACAAAAATATTTGTTTTAATTTTTTTTTAACAAAATGGCGGCCGTTAGAGAACGTTGAAAAAATCGTTGCATTTTGCTTGTGCCGTCTCTCCTGGTCGCAGTTTCGATCGGAAACCTGCTATTCCAAAAAAAATACATCAATTACATTTACAGTAGAAGAATTGAAAAAAAATGCACTTTTGGCGTAACTTTTTTGAAAAAATCCACATTTTGTCCGCCATTTTATCACATTTTTCCGTATTTAATAATAAAACATTATAACAATTTTTTATTCATATAGAAGGTAATACTATAGTTAAGAAATCCTAGAAGTTTCATCTTAATCGAATATTCAGTTTTCGGGCTATCACCGGCATAAACTCCGAAAATGCTGTTTTGAGAAAAATGCGTTGAAAGTTTTAATTATCAGTCTGCGCGCGAAGACGGCGTCTTCGAAAAACGATGAAATGAAACACTTGGAGTTCGAATTTCGAAAAAAAGGTTTCAGGAGCGTATTCTACGGGAAATTGACTAACTTTTAATGCAAAAAAAAAATGGAATTTTTGGTCGTTCTAACTGTATATCCCCGCTTAAATGAAACCAAATTGGCTCTCATACGTAACCCAATGAAAATCCACCACCACACTTTGGACGTATTGTTTATTTTACTGCAACACTCCTTGATGTCGGATCTGGTTTTGACAGCAGTTTCCTTTGAAATGTTTTCTCTTTCTTCTGTTTTCTCATTCTGTTTCAAAAACTCTATGCTTTATATGTTATACGTTTTTTACGTTTACGTTTTTACGTTTACGTTTGTAAACGTAAATTTAAACAAACGTAAACACTCCCTTCGAGACTTCAATGTGGTCAGGTTCAAGAATCGCAAAGTCGTTGAAATCGGCTAAATCGTACTAGGTCAACATTTCCGTGAGTTGCACACTATCGATCGGCAGGATCATAGCAAGCGTTGTAGTGGAGCTAAGGATCGGAAGTTGCATTTGAAGGACTGTCAGATTAAGCTATCGCCAAGAAAATCGATTCCAGCCAAAGCACCGTCAGAAGGATTCGTTTGCGAGAAGAATTCCGATCTTTCCGGGTCAGTAAGCAACAGAACAGGACACTGTAGTAGCATTTAGATAGATCTAGATATTTTACAATGAGTTTTTTTTAAGAAGGGTGCATCGTTATAGACGACGAAACGTTCGTGAAGATAGATTATAAGCAGCTTCTCGAGCAAAAATTATATACAGCTACTGGTCGAGGTGATGTCACTTGCAAATTCAAACTCGTTTTCGCCGATAAATTGGCAAGAAAGTATATATCTGGCAAGGTATTTGCTGTTGTGGACAAAAAAGAACAGGTTTTTGGTGACAAAGAAGACGATGAATGCCAAAATGCACAAGAACGAGTGCCTGAAAAACGTGTTATTTCGTACATTAGAACTTGGGAAAGAAAGGTGGCTCTGGATGCGACAGAGTCTGAAAAATGCCTTCTTGTGCACTAAAAGGATGCTAAACTGTCTTTGTTGCTATCCGCTTGTTTTTGGAGTTTTACGTCACTACCCGAAATTATGGATTGTGATCGCAGCAAGCCGTGCTTTGAAACTGACTTGTTTTGTTTTTGCTGCGACTTTTTAGTGTAAAAAAAACAATAATTTGTAATTTAACTTTAACTAACAGTGAAATCATAAAATATCCGCGTGCTTTGGAAAACACGTAGTGAATACAATCGATTGCCTCCCGAAATGTGTGAGTGTCGGTAGTATTTTCACATTTTTTGGTTTTTTGTGCTGCGCCCCCGCACTCGGAAGAAGAGTTACACCAGCTCATTTTGTTTATTAGTGGTAGTATTGAGACATCCGGACATAAATTATTAAGTTTGAGTGTTTGTCCGCTTTGTCGCGAGTGAGTTTTGGAGTTCGATATAGAGTCGCATCATAGCGGGGATTTGAGTATTGGAAGAGTGTGGAGTGAAAAAAAAGAAGACCAGTGCATGTAGAAAACGGCCATTTGCCTGACAGAAGCAGCAAACGAAGACAATGGGCATGCGTGCGTGAAAGGGTGGCACAAAATTTCAGATGCGTTCATCACGTGGTGTACAGAGTTTTCTTATGCATGTTACATATCTAACGGGCGGTTTGAACACATTTTTGTCACGAGTGTATGAAATTAATTACGAATCAACGTCGAGAATTTTTATGTTTACGAATGAACAAGAGAGTGTAACGAAGGAAGCGGCCATTGGTGAGATGTATCTGACTAGAACTACACTGAAAATTTATTTTCGTAGAGGAGCTTCCACGCGTTTCGTAAACATGGATTTTGTACATAGAACAAATGTCTCGTATATTGTATGAAACATTCATAATGCTTTTTATCTGGTGAAATGCTATCATTACACCGTTTTGTAAAATGCACGAAATGAACTTCGTGATGACCAGCCAATTGCTGCTTCTCTTTTATACCGCACTCATGCACGATGGTGTTTCTGCTGGTATGGGCGGAAATAATTTATCTATCCCAAAATAAAAATCAAAGCGCTGTCGTGAGCTATAAGTTCATGCTCATTAATCAAAGTTGTTCTCACGAGTCAGCGTGGCCTAGTGAGATCAACCACGGATTTAGAATCAGCACTTTCCAAATATTCAGGTTCAAACCCTATGTCTGAAACAATAAAAACAACGCTGGAAAATTCCACGTGCTTGCGCTTTTTTGTCAATTACATTTTGAGTCGATAAAGTAGATCTGTCAGTCCTTCATGCAACCACCAAAGAGACGTTTCTTTTTAATTTGTGACAAAATATTCGTAGCTCTTTGCATTCTTTCCGTACAATGAACGAATGTTCTTTCTGTGTCAACAAAAGCTTCGTGCTTTTGACAGTTGCGCATGCAATTAATTACGAATGTATCTTCATAAAAAGAACAAATCAGTTTCGTTGCTGAAAACAACGAATGGATTAGTGAGTATTACTTTCGATTTTGTAATATAAACTAAAATTAACTTTCAGTGTATATAACGTTAACTATATTTTTAAATAATACCAAATACGTGCCTGGTTTGTAAATTTTACATTTCCAAATTTGGAAGTGTGTTGCAGTGCCCTTATCCAAATGATATCGGTAATGTTTACATGCGGGGCTTATTGTATGTTAAAGTAACCTCGGAATGGGCGTGACTCTCCAGACATTCTGAAATGCGTTGCTGGATCTGCAGTAGAGCTATCATGTTCTCGCTCTCGGATTAAAGCTGCTTCCAATTTGAGGGTCACTTGAGGGATTGTTGTAAACAGATTTCTTCCATAATACCATTGCCGGCCAATGAGTGTTAGATTGTACACACACTACCCGAAATCATGGATTGTTTACACATTTTTCGTTACTAATACCGACAAACACCTTGCTCTTCATCACCTGTATAGAACTCATTGATTCTCTCCCAGTCCCTCTCACATGGATTTTTTGGTCGGAATGCATAGTGAGACAAACGGGTGTCGCCATAAAAAATATATATAATAAAACATAGGGGTCGGGAGAGTAAACCTATTAAGAATTTACATGCAAGGCGGAGATTGAAAAGTGTCAAAATTTTGGGTAACTTTCCGAATTTTGCTCTGTTCCATGTTTTTTTTTTAAATTCTCGGCTATACCGAAGGAAACTTCTTTCCTGTCGCAACCACCAGAAGAAATAGAAGTGCGCGTCTTTCAGCGAAAATTTCAGTTAGTAGTCCTTAAAGCTAGATGTACGGAATGACAAATATTCAAATAAGTGATTAAGGGCTAATAGTACTTTAGTTTATAACTCTTCTCAAAGTACAATATCCAGAAGAATATGACATTGTGAATGACCACAAGAAAGAATGAATGAAGAGACAGAAAAAAAGTAATTTGATTGAAATATTGTGAAACCTCTTGCGAATAGTTAACACGTCACATCTTAGGGTACTAATGCCACCTGGCAGGTCCACGCTAGGGTCATTTTTCTTTTGTTCGTTTGGAATAGGTAAACTACCCCGCATGAGGCTTCAGAGCTCGAGAAGTTGGGCCGAATTTAGCGCACAGCAATGCGCCATTCTTTCCTCGTTGTCCAGAAGTTCCGACAGGAAAAATCTAGCCAAACTCGCTAAGAAGCACTTGTGGAAATCGACCCAAACCAGTTTCATGAAGCCATAGGATCGGAAAACCGCCATTGAGACCGATAGGAATCGGTTGAAGTGTTTGTACAGTCTGCGCTGGAGTCATTGTCGGCGACCGACCGATCATCCGCCATTGTGATTTGGCCATTCGGAAGAATTCGGGGAACAAAAGGCATTCCATTGTGCGGCATCACCACCATCATCTACCCACCCGTCATTGTATCCACGAAGCCAAATCTCCGGTGACCGCGAGGCACCTGCCTATTTCATGGCATTCGATGTCTAGCTGAGGTAGTCGAGCGATTCTTCGCCAATGCCGCCAGTAGTCCGGTGACACGCAAGTACACTATCTTAATGTGAGACGTAAGTTGTTAGGATTAGGGGTGATGCCAGCGACTGGATAGTGATGAAGAAAATGAATATATTGTTTGGCTCAGGAAGTACTAGCAAACCGGTCCAAGCTCGGTCCCAAGCCTAATAATTCGCACCTAAAAACGTAACTTACACCAACACACCCTCAAATATTCTCGCAAAATAGCATAGCGAATCAAAACAAAAACAAAGACACTAGTTCCGAAAGGTACTGAAAAGCGCAAGAGTTCATTGCCAGGTGCAGACTGCAAGGTGAACTTCAGGCTTAGAAGTTCTACCGTGCTGCATCAAAATCCGGACGGTATCAATATCCGGACACCTCCACCAATTTATCTAAATTAGAAGGTAATTTATACAATTTTTGAGATGCAATTACATACAGGATCTTTTAAATATATCATAGATCGTTTTAGAAAAAATAATTGTCGTAGTAGGCACATAACAGATAATTTTAAAACATCCAAACGTACCGGGTACTGTCAAACAGTGTCTTTTGCTGCGAGTGTTAGCGGATTATTAAAAATAGTGCTTTTGAATTTTAGAGTTTTCTGTGTTTCAATCACAAGACGATCAATTGGTGTTACTTTGTACTGATGGAAAAGGTGTGTTTTGATAAGTTTAAGAAGTGTCATTTATTAATTAGTTAATATAGATTGTATTTGTTTGATTAAATACACTGTCCGGATTTTAAACCAAAATTTCAAGCTGTTTTTAAATCCGGACGCTCTATTGAGTGACCTAAAGCTTTTGGGACTATAAAGGTATCTATATATTTTATGGAAAATGCGCGATGAAATATTCAACCAAGCAGTGACCGCGGTGCAGGGCGGAGGGTCGATCCGTGGAACCGCCAGAAAATTTGTAATCCCGAAAAGTACGTTAGAAGATAAGGTGAAATCCAGATACGCAGGTAATCGGAAGGGTATTCAAACTGTGCTTTCAAATGATGAAGAGCAAATTGTATACGATTACTTGTTTGCAAGTGCTGAGGCAGGATATCCGGTCACCGAGAAAATATTGCTGCTGCAGGTAGGGGACGCCATAAAATTTCTTGGTAGGTCAGGCGTGTTTAAAAATGGCCTTCCTGGCCAAGGATGGGTTAGACGATTTCTGCAACGTCAGGTGAATTGCATCCTCCGTTAGTTCTGTTTCCCTATAAATCACGGATTCCATCAAGAGTTTTAAGAAGTGTTCCCAAAAGATGGGAATTGACCATACCGATTCTGGCTGGATGAACACACAGGCATTTTATGATTTTATCGTCAAAGTCTTTTATCCATGGACCGTCGAAAGAAAGTTAGCGTTTTCCATCATTCTTTTTGTAGATGGACATTCTTTTCACGCCAAATTCGAGACAATTAATGGTTGCCGAGAGAAAGGTATAATCCTTGTATCTTTACTGCCCAATGCCACCTATTTCATGCAGCCGTTGGATGTAGCTTTTTTGCCCCAATGAAATCTGTTTGGCAAGACCAGTTGAAAATGTGGCGATTCGAACACCAAGGCGAGATGATAACCCGTCCTGATTTTGCACCTTTGCTTGAAAAAAACCCTTGCTAATATGACCGGTAAAACAGATGCGTTGATTAATGGATTCCGAAAGTGTGGTCTATTCCCGTTCACCTCAAACGCAATTCCCGTTCACCTCAAACTACAAAAGCCTTCCAATTCCACAATCTGCACCCTCGGCATTGGTGAAAAATATCCAGCGAGGATCGGTAGTGATCGATAAATCTCCATCAATCCACGTCCTTCAGAGTGTGCAACTACATTTTTCCAGATATTGAACGAAAAACTTTCCGTTTCGCAAAAATTTATCAATTTATTAACCTTTCGTCACCCTCGTCAAATTTTGTAAAGGCTTACAAATTATGTATGGAGACTACCACGTAGAAAAATCGGTTGATTTGTCAGTTGTCTAATTTAGGCCTCCGATATTCGGTAAATTTTGACTACCGGATTGTTCAATAAACGATTAAAAATCAGTGAAAAATTAAAGAATAATAATTGTGGAACAGACTCTGTGTTAATATCTCATGGGTAACGGTCATTTAAATGTTTTACCGAATTACTCAGCAGTTCAAAATCTTGAAAAAAAAATTGCGATATCGATAATTTGAATTTACAAAGTAACATGGGATAAATGTGCGTCAAACATTCATCAAAATACTTTATCTGTGGCAAGACGGATGTATAAAATATGCAACGAATGGTACCTATCTTAGTGAAATACCTACTGCTGACACTAAGAAATTATGAATTTTACACGAGACCTAATCCATGTTTGTAAATAGTCGGGGAACGTAAAGAAAGATTTCGTGTGAAATTATTTCTCCTGAAACTGACACATACGCAATTCGACAAAAGATGTGTTCGGTTGAATTTATTTTCTCATCTCTTTCAACACATTCTTATGCGCTAAAGGACGCTTGCATGTGTCGGTCTCAGGGACAGAAATTTACACGAGATTTTGGTAGTGTGTGGCAATGCTGCATGAGTTGCAGAAATATGTTAATTATGCGCTATAATATTTGGTGTATTTATGCTTCATCAAATATATTCTAATATATTATAAGCTACTTTTTTCATTAAATAAACGAATCTTTTATTTACCCTTTACATTTTAAAGATATAAAAATGATAGAATTGAGATAATTTTGCCTGTCCGGATAACGATTCAAAAGTGTCCGGATTTTGATTCAATTCCTTCAGAGTGTCCGGATTTATGAACATGACAAGCAAAATTATTTTTTACATTTCAGTGGATTTAATTATAGTTTAAGCTCAAAATACGTGTCCTACATCAGGGTTAATTACTTCACTTGATGACAGCGAAAAGCATTCATCATTATGCTACGATATTATTATTAACGGGGCATATTCATAATGTGACCAGCTTAATTGTCCGGATATTGATGCAGCACGGTACAATAGTGAACCGATTTCAAATCGCTAGTTTTCAAACAATCCAAAATTGAGTACGATTGACACAAATTTGTTGGAAGTGTGGCTACTCAAAAGTAAGTAAAAATAGTTCGCAATGATAAGATGACAAACATCGGCTTGAATCCGATCGATGTTTACTAATTGTCAACGTGTTACTCCTAACCATCTTTACGCGCACTTTGATGACGCATGCCTACAAAATTTGAGTCGGTTGTAATCAGATTTGCGTTGTTTTAAAGAGAAATAGCGTGTAAGCGCAAAATCCAGGTGGTAGCGTAACTTTTTTCAGAAGTGCATCCACTTGGTTGAATGAGATTTCACTATCTTTTGTTATTTCCGCTTTGTTCAAGCTTGTAACGAAGCTACCAAGCCTCGTCTCCCAGGGGTTAATGAGTTTTCTTACGCTTTTGAGTAAATTTCAGTACATAGACCTAGCCTTTGAATTCGGACTTTCTCGGAACACCCCTGGGGACACCGATTCCTTTTCCTCTGCGTTCCACGGTTAACAGTGAAAACTTGTGAGTGACTGGTTTGAAACTAGACCATAAGGTAAGTGGGGGTAAGCAAGAAAGAATACCCTGAAGACAAATCCAATAATGGAGAGCGAGTTTCAGGTTAGCCAACAGGCTGTCCAAAATATGATGGGTGAAAAGTTTCATTTAAACTAAATCGGAATAAGTTTTTTCCTTTTTTCCTTTAAAGTGTAATAAAGCTTGTACGGAATCAAATTGCACTACTTTTAAATGGCTGTAACTTTTTACCCATTGGGTTTTTTCTATTGAAATTTTGGGTGAAATTAGTTCAATGTGTATTTGTTTACACTGTGTAAGTTTCACTAGCTGATGTGCAATCGTTGCGAAGATGGAGTTGGAAGAACAGCAGCGGCGCAAAGAAATCAGGAAAATCCGGATCTTTCTCATCGTGTTATCAGCAGGAAGCTGGGAATGGTGCATTCTACGGTGTCTCCTGTTTTAAATCGGTACCGTGACCATCGATTGGAAAAAAGAGGAATCCCATCCTTTCAAGAGGAATCTCAACAGTTCAGTTCGAAGAAACTGAATCTAGCCAAAACTTTCGTGCAAGATGCGAGAAAACTTGAAGAACTACACACTTACAAAGTCAAAAGACGCCTAATGGCAGCTGAACTTATTGTGCAGATTACGAGTGAGGTGGAACTGCGTGCACGGAAGCTCTACACCCAGATGTTGACGAAACCACATTGCCTCGTTATGGATGATGAGACGTATGTAAAAACAGACTTCCGGCAGCTTCCATGGCGCTCGTTTTTCACTGCTCATCATAAATTCGATGTCCTTGAAGACGTTAGAAAGCATCAAGATCAAGCAGAAGATGTCAAAGTTTGCCAAAAAATATATGATTTGGCAAGCAATTTGCTCGTGTGGAAAGCGGAGCACCCCATTCGTGGCAACTGGAACGATCAATTGGCAGGAACGATCAATAAAAGAATGCCTCCAAAAGCGTATACTTCCTCTTCTGAGGTCACACGCTGGTCCTACGATTTAGTCTCGCGCCATTACTCGAAAGAGGTTTGGTGTGGTACAAGGCTAAGGAGGTCAATTTTGTTCCGAAGCATTTCAACCCCCTGAACGCACCGGAACTGCAGCCAATTGAAAAGTACTGGGCCATCATGAAGCAGGCACTTTGGAAGCATCCTAAGGAAGTGAAATCGGAGGAAGATATGACGAAAACATGAATTGCCACGCAAAAAAAAGGTGATCCAAATTTTGTACAGAACTTATGAGTAGTGTAAAGAAGAAAGTTCGGGCATTTGGACATGGAATTGAAATTGATTAAAACAAACAAGGGAAACTATTCCTAACATGTTTTATTTTACTCCCTGAAAGCTTGAAAATGACTGGTTAAACGGACGAATTTTGCCGAATATTTGTGTGTGTGGCAATTTGATTCCATACACCCTTTAAATGATCTTCATTATACTCAACGTTATAATGTCATTAACATGGTTCTTAGATAGACCATATGCGTCCATATATTAAGGCGCTCAAGCTTTTATTGAAACCTTTCTTATTTGACGTTTCGTTGAAAAATAATATTCACAAAATTGTAGTTGAAAAAAATCCTATAAAGTTGATTGTTGAACTTTTCGTCAGAATGCTTTCGGAAAAGGCTAGCTGACAATGAACGAAGGATTCTGGCTTCTCCATTTTAATTTCCATTGAATATTTCAAATGACGTGTGCAATGTAAATTTTTTATTAAAAATGGTCAAATTTCAAGAAGCAGTTCACGAACCGATTTGGATTCGTTTAAGCACAGGGGTGCGAAAGTTTCAAAAGTGGCATCAGTCTAGTGGACATCGAACCCAGCACGAAATTACTCAATAACCGCACCTTTACCAACTGATCTACCGCGGCTCCCTCGGCCTCAAATGTGTGAACTCTCCAAATACGATAATGAAGAAACAATAATTAATAATCTGTAGCAGGTAGCAGGAAGGCCCAATTTATCTTAAGAAGCGAAATTGATCCGAACGCACGAGCAACGTCCGCCGATTACGGCAAAATGCACATTTCCGGAAAATGGGGATAAGAAAATTAAAAAATCGATTTACATACCTAAATTTCGCTTTCTAAAATATATCCAATCCAACTCACCTGTCAAAGTTAAATTGTGGCACATATTTCTGATCCTCGATCACCTCTTCTACGACCGGCTTGGTATTGTCAACCCTCGCTTCTTCGGGCACGCTGGCTGTGATCGGGACTGGTGGTTCCGTGGTTCGCTCTGTGGTCACTACCGGTTCTTCCTCTGCGACCGCCTGCGTTGGCAGTTCTGTTGCGTTGTCAAGTTCCAGAGTAAGGCGGGCACTCCTTGGCTCACCCGGTTCGGTGGAAGAAGGGGACACATCCCTGGTAGGAGCAACTACGGTCGTCGGGGCATCCGGTCGAGTGGATGGGGCTTTCGGAGCGGGCACCGAGGGAGCCACCGTCACCGAAGCTGGCACGATGTCGGTTGGTTGCGTCGATTCTGCCTCCTGCCGCAGCTCGGCTACCGTTGCCTGTTCCGCGGATACAGTTTTCTCGCTGTCGTATCCGAAATTTATCTCTCGAGGAGATGATGCATCTTCGGTTTGGTATTCAACCGTGCGTGTGGTTGGAGCCGGAGTGGACGTTTCTGATTCCGCGGTGGCAGGAGCATCGGTAGTAACGTTGTCTGCTTGTCGCTTGACAATGATACCACCCTGGGCGGGGGACGTTGCGGCGACGAGGAGCAAACCGACTGCCAGCAGACTTGCCAGGGTCGTCGGAATTGTTCTGCTTCTGCTGCTGCTTCCGGTTCGACAGGGTCCTAACCGAAAGGGGGCCACCCCGTTCTGTACATTTTGCTGCATTATTCGCATCAGCGGAGAATGCCGCTGGGCATGTAGGGTTTGTCTGCTGAAGGTTGAGGAACGAAGTTCCAATGGTTCTGGTTAGTAGGAAGAGCTGTTTTCGAGGTGAAGAGGGCTGCACTCTTGCATATGGGATGCTATTTCAGTGGTGGTGATCGGTACTGGCTGTCGGTACTTTCGTTCATTTCCTCGGCCTTGGGACGCGGTGTATCACATCTTCGGGATGGATATATGTGGATCAAAACGTGCTCGGCTCGCGCGTGGTCAATTGCTGTTGCCGATGATGGTAGACATTACTCTGCTTTCGATTGGGGGTTTCTGTGTGGAAGAAAGCGGGAGAAATCGAGATTAGATCAACTGAATGAACGGTTAAATGGTTGAGTGATGTTGGTAATTGGAAAATGAAAAAAAAAAAAGACGAACGCCTTTTAGCGGAGTGTGAGCTTCAGGACCGACCATACTGTTACGGGTATATATTGAGCGAAATGAAATCGAAAAAAATGGCGATGGTACAGATTGATTCTGATCATCATAAATGTCGTTCAAATTGAAAACCTTGTTTTATGACCCCTAAAATTCGAATACACTCAATTAATCCCAAAATAACTGTGAAAATACCCATTGTAAGATGTTTTAATTGTTCAATATGAACAATTAGGCTCAATTCAGCAACGAACAGTTTGCCGTCTCATCTTCTTCAAAAACATCAAAATTCAAAATAATAATGATGAATGACTCTTAGGGCGGCGAGGCAAAACGAGGCAATTAGAAATAAGCTGGTTATGTTTCTCAGTGTCATCGCTAAGTAAAGTAAGGCATGAGTGATGAACGTGTTTGTGGTGTCGACCGATTAACGGTGAATAAAAACAATGGCAAGTTGAAAAACATGTCTTCAGCAGAGAAGTCATCTTCTGCTCGTTATTTTATAGAGAGATTTTGAATGGGTTGTGTTATTATTTCCTGTTGATACGGTTATGATTGGTCTTGATAAAAGTCATGATCATTAGGCCCTAAAGCGGGGATTTTCAGGCAACATTATATCGACTACCTCTAAGTTGCATGCGAATATCATATGATAAATCTTTACAACAAACGTAAACAGAAAAATGAACGTTTGCGTTTTAAAATGCTAGGATATTCATTAATGTAAACAAATTCATTTTCACTATGAATTTCGAAATGTCAGAAATGGAATTCAATAAACCACATTGAATATCAATTACCCGTCAGAATCGCAGAATAAGCAATCAATATTCCACTAGCACCCACAAATGAGACCCTAATATTGGAATCAGCGTGAACGTAATGACGAAAACTATGGTTTCGGTATTATTTAAAAATAAAACAATAAAGGTATTTAAGTAAAATATTTATTAGATAGTTCACCATCTTCTGGTGGGATCAAGCTTCTTTTTGGAAACAATCGTGAATGTTGCCAATTGATATAAAATGAACACAACTACACAGCAAAAATATAATGAAAATTACATGTCATGTAAGACGTTCAAATGGTAAAAATTTGTATCAATGTAAACCAATGCTTTGTTGAATTTCAAATAAAAAAATATGCACATATCTGCAACATCGATAAAAATCATAGGAATATAGTACCCTGTCTAAAATTGGTTTCTTTTAATATAACTGCATTTTGCAATCTCTGTGAGTGTGGACAAGGCTATCAGGACGCAGATCACGTTATTTGGTCTTGTGCTGAGCATCGTGCTTTCAGATCGAGGCTTTATGATTCCCTTCGGGCTCGAGGTAGACAACCCAATGTGCCAGTTCGAGATATTTTGGCTGTACGTGATTTGGAGTACATGAAACTCATTTATGTGTTTTTGACTAACATTAGCCTTAGATTGTAGTTAGTTTAACCTGTATGTTTACTTTAAGTTTTTTTATATGTGTATGTGTGTGTTTTTTTTTCTTTTTCAAAAATTGTTCAAGTCCAAAGAAAACCATAAATTGTATAGTTATAAGTGTTTAGATAATTTAGAATTTAAATTTAATATGTTATGTAAACCATACTTTAAATTCCCACCTTCTTCCCATCCGTAATTTGTAATTCCTATTAACCTCGAGACGGCCGCGAGTAATCGGCTCCTCCCTCCTAACTTTAGTTTTAAGATAAATGATGTATAAAAGTATGAAAATTTGGCTCTGTAAAGTTAATTCGATTGAGCCTGTACAAATAAATGATGATTAAAAAAAAATATAACTGCATTTGAACACATCATTTTAAACCCTTGATCAATATTAAATGGTTGAATAAGCATTGCATAGTAGTTTTTCAAACGCAAGTAAATTGAACTTTTCTTCAACTGAAATTAACACGAAAAATCATCATTTGGCTGCTCATAAAGACTGAACTCGGAAAAAATGAGAAACACAAAAATGATCACAAAAAATTCATTTTAAATCAGATACTTTTCAAATTTTCAGGGATTAAATAACTTTATATTAGCTATGTTTTGGCATAATTTATTTATTGAATTTCCTCCCCCTGAATGCACGTACATTTCTCTTAACACTGCTTATGAGATCTTGGGCGAGGCTTTGTCCATCTTCCTTACAAAATTTCTCCCACTTTTTCTTCAAAGCTTCATCGGTTTTGAATGTTTTTCCTTTTCGATCGGACGAAGTTCTGGTGTATTTGGCTGGTTCGCCTCCTTCGGGACCACATTAACGCCCTTCGCTTTGTACCAATCCATTACAGGCTTGGCGTAATGGCATGGAGCGAGATCCGGCCAGAACAGCGTGGACCACGCAGAGAGCGGAGGAAGGGCGGCAAGCGCTTCTGCAAGCATTCCTCTCGATAAATCTGCTCGTTTATGGTGCTGGTTGTAACGAACGGCTTGCTGTACCGTCCGCACTCGCAGATCGCCTGCCACAATAGGTACTTCTTCGCGAATTTGTCAATCTTTTCTTCCGGAACTTTTCCGAACCTCCATGCGGAACGTACCGCCACAAAACTCGAGGCCGGGATTTGTTTGGTGTCCGCCTTGATATATGTCTCGTCGTCCATGACGAGACAGCCTGGCTTGACCAGCCACTTACGGTACAGCTTCCGCGCACGCAATTTGGCCACCGTGTTTTGCTTGTCAGTCCGGTTTGGCGCCTTGCTGACCTTTAAAACACGTAGCCAGCCCGCTTCATAGCCTGCTGGACGAACCACTTCGACGAATTGACCTTTTTGGCGACGTCTCGAGTGGAAAGGTTCGGGTCATTCTTAAAGTACTGCCTTATCTTCCACGCCTTCTCTGGGTATTCCGTTTTCAGCTTTCAGTTGCTTCAGCGCGCCGCTCGATGGTCTTCGTCTCCTGGACCATCTTCACCACGCGGGACACGGTGGAATGGTGGATTCCAAGCCTTTTGCTGATCCATCTGTACGACTGACCAGGATTACCGATCACCGCGCCCAAGATTTGCTAGCGTAGCTCTTCTTGTTTCGAATGCATTAAAACGTAACATACATAAACATAACACTCTAAACTAGTATTACCTAAAATTTCATTAATTTTTACTCACGCGGTAAAAAGTTACACTAAAAACATGTCGCATTTTTTCCGGAGCCAATCTTTATAAAACCTGCCATGAAGCTTTCACATACAACTTGTAACATATATTGTTGCACGACGACATGATGTACGAATATTGCTTGAATCCTCTATGTTTTACTTCGTTTTTAAAAAACATAATTTATTGCACAGGTCCTGATACTCGATTAATATTTGGATAGTGAACCAAAACTGATGCTTCGGCTTAAGATCTTTTTTTAAATGTGTTTGGTACAAATTGTGATGGTGAGTGATGAAATAATCATACATAAAGTTGTATATTAAAGTAACGCAATGTTGTCGCAGCAATCAAAGAAATCTGACAAGTTCTCTTTCAGTACTCGTTCTTACATTTTCAGACATTCTTCTCTTTTCAGAGAGCGACTAATGGCGCTCTAACCATAAGCCATAGGGAGCTAGGACTATAGTTAATGCTGAAGTACTAACCCTTTGAAGAGAAATGGAGCATCACTTAACCTTCTTAGACTAACTAGAAATTAGAAGAAAAATTAGTATCTTCCATTTAATTCCAACTACCTTATCTACTCGACTTGCAGTACGAGACACTGAAGAAGTCTACACATTGTAGACGAAATACGCGTATCTGTCGAAGATAAGCAAAGGTAGTTGGAATTAAATGGAAGATACTAATTTTTCTTCTATTTTCTAGTTACAGGTATTCCACTAAACAGCTCAAACCCTCTAGGATTCTTCTTAGGCTAGATGCTCTCAGCGACCACTTTTCAATACATTTTTGTACTTTTGATTGTTATTTTTTATATTCTCCCCAGCGCGGAAGTAACGATCTTTGATGAAGTTTTCAGAAGCAGATAATTTCTCATCTCCATGCGGAGCGCTAGGAGCGGACAGTAATTTTATTGCTAGAACGCATAGACATGAAGAGAAAGTGTATTGATAGTTCCGTATAGGGCAACGGCAGCCTTTGAAATTGAAAGATACAAGTTTGAAAACGAACGGAGGGCATTTGAACGGTAGTATCCGATCAGGCACATAACCCTTTGTCATACTACCCCATACAGGATAGGCAAGGGGGGAAATCCCCTTGACTGACAAAAGGTTATGCAACCGATCGGGCTCTTATACTACCTATTGCTTGTTTCTAGTTCTAGCGATTTGTCCGTCTCCCAATACTGCCTAACACGGATGAGAAATTATCTCCCGCTGTTGGGTTTATTTTTAGCATGCACCGCCTATTTCACACATTTGCTCTTCTCGTCATACTTTAACCTATAGATCTCGGAGATTTAATTCACTTACAAAAATCGGTCTGCATGTGTACTGTAACACAACTTCTTTGCATAGACGTTTTAGTTCACTTTTCCTGCATGGTAAACTCAGTAACAAAAAAAAGTCGAGCAAAATTTTGCTTCCAGAAAACGGCATGTTCAACCTTCTGTAAGTTTGTCAATTATCAATATTTTTGGCTGAAAATTGTATTAACTTTATGTGACCCAAATTTCATGTTGATAAAATTTATAAATTTGAAGTTATCATAACATATGTGAAAATAGTCATTTTTGGACATAGTAATTTCAAAAATTCATATATCTGTGAAAAATTTAGGTAGCATATTAAAATTAAATTTCATAACTTTTAACAAGATAGAAAACAATGTGAGCAAAATTTGAACTGTTTCCATCAAGTGGTTTGGACTACAGCTGGCGTCAAAGTTGATATCGGTGCAAAAAAAAAGGCGAGTCGAATTAATCTTATTAATACACATGATTTGTTACGCGTGAAATATCCCAAATAACTGTTGTAGTCCACGAAGAACTTTAAAAATATGGCATTCAGTATGAATTGGTTTGTGAAAACTATGTATAGAGTATCGGGTGAAAAGGGGAAATACTCATGTTGGTGCGTCAACTTTAACGCCAGCTGTAGTCCAAACCACTTGATGAAACATATTCTGCGGTGAAATGAACTGGCCTGTGCGGCTGTTGGCCATAGCATCGATGCTGAAAGCTGCCCGTCGGAAAACAGGATCATCATTTTTTCCTTCTTCAACAAGGAAAGCCATCTCTTGGAACGAGTCACTCGTAGTTCCTTGACCCGGGCCGTAATCAAGTGGCGTTTCACTCTAGAAGATCATGCAGGTCTTCTTTGAGAATTCTCCGCATGAATTTCTCTGAAATATTGGCTTCCTTTGCAAGTTTTCTTATGGAACGCACCGGGTTGCGAGCGACGTCCGCTTCCCGGCTTCCGCTGCTTTGGACCATCCTGTAAGGGCTTTTTTATGCGGTAAACTGTTGCCAAATGGCACCCTACCACCTTGACAATCTCTTTCGGCTTCTTTTGGGCGAGCAACAAACTGGTGATCACTTCTTCCGCGAACATTTGACAAATTTGCAATAAAACAAATAGAATGTTTGGATGCAGCACTTGAAAGTAAACATAAACAAATACACTTTCGCCAGAAATTAGTCACTAGCTACACGAGTTAACCCAATATTCAAGTTTGAACATTTTCGCATTATTTTCTGCCACACCCTGTAGGTTTCAGTAATCAAACGGCATTCACCTCTTCTGGAAATTTGAAAGAAATATCTCACATATGATTTCTTTGCATGGAAATCCAAGATTAACACCACAATAGGGGGAACTTTTTACAACTATGGCTAATGTTCCGACGAACTGCCGCGAGGCGGCGCTGCAGCGAGTAAAAGTATTTTTGTGAAGTTATTAATTTCTTAATGAATAAAATGCAATTTGGTTTGTTAAAATAGGATTTTCCGTTTTTTTTTACCATCAACCCATAAAATAGTCGATTTATAAATGCGCGCATTACTGCGCAGTTCCGGTTGCACAAACCTCCAATAGTGCGGGAAGCGGCCAGAAAGTTCCGTTCTTCGAAAGCACACATCTATAAATCTACAAGATTCTAAGAAAGGAGGAAATTGTGTGTAGAAAGAAAACCAGTTCCTCAGACTGTAGAGCAAATCTACACACTCAATTTACCTCGGCAAACAGTCCAACAGTCGATCAACTCGGCAGTTACTTTTACTGATGTTTCTGTTTAATGTTAGCTGAGTATCGGTAACGTTATAATTTGTTAGCCGAATCTCGGTAATTTATTTACTGAATTAAAGTTAATTGAAATGCCGAAATGATCGGCTGTTGGATTCTCGGCGAAAATAACTAAGTGTGTAAATCAAGAGATACCTATGTCCTATGTTCCGAAAGTTCGGCCGAAAGTTTTTGTTGTGGATGACGGACGCTACATTCTTTAATCGATCATTTCGGCATTTCAATTTAATTTCGGACACCAAAATAATAGCAGCAAACGAAATTTACACATAATTCAACAAAACCGATTATTTATTTCACAATAACAGAGTTATATCTACATTAGAAACAGTTGAATAAGATGTTAATCCTTCGGAAAAGTCCAAAAATTCTTGAACTTTTTGTGGTACACAAGCCGAAGTGACGATTCTCCTTTTTCTCTTGAAATCATCGGTATCATTTGATTTCTTCTTAGTTTCGAAGCGTTTCCGCTTAACTAGAGCCCAGTAATTCTCTATTGCACGATGTTGGATTGGCTGTTTTTTTCCTCTTGTACCTTATAGCATCCCAGAAGGGATTTTGCATAGTTACAAGAGGCCAAATCAGGCCAAAACAAAGCTGGAGAGTCGTGGTTTCTGATAAACGGTAGCAACCGCTTTTGCAGACATTCTTTCTCGTACACATCCTTATTGATAGTGCAAGTAGAGACGAAACTTTAAGATTTTCGACCACAACTACATATGCCCTGCCAAATCAAATACTTCTACTGGAATTCGGACACCGCCTTTGACCAAACGTCCGTGATCCATCAAGACGAAGGTAGGAAGGAAGTAAGACGTGACCAGACTTTTTCGCCTCAGAAAAACCACCGAAGTCGACTGGGATTGAACCCAGACCCACTGGGGTGCCAAGTAGTAATTACGCTTACCACTACAACACCGACGCCGGCGGCTTTATTATTTTTATAAAAAATACCGTGCGTAGCGTAGTTGCTACTCCGTTACCGATCAGAACTAGTGTTATTGCACAGAGAACCACATAGATGGAGCTTGGCATCTTCAATGTACAAGTTCACTAATTCTATTTATAGATCAGTACCGGCGCCGGCCACGTCCTCACGGTCTTTGGGGAGGGGGGAAGAAGGATGATTAGTTTGACAATCGTTGGTTCGAGACCGTGTTTACCTCTGCGTGTCCACAATTGTCAAGGGAAGGATAGTTTTTGTGTTAGTGAGGCAGGTTATTTTTAGATCATGGATTCACTGTGATGCGTGATGCGATAAGTGATGCGATAAGTGATGCGGATCAATGAAAGCGCAGTAGACTGCTTTTTATTTTAAATCTAGTGGTAATAGAGAGAGGCAAGTGACAAATGACAAGGAAGGGGACGGGCCTGGGATTGGACTCCCGACCATCTACTCAGTAAGCAGAATGGATAACGACTGAGCTATCCAGCTTTATTTTAACAAATTAAAATTTTGCCAATTCCAGCTAACAAACAAAAATTAAACAGGGATATCAGCAAAAGTAATTGCCAAGTTGATCGAATGTTGGACATTTTTCATTTTGCAGCATTTGGTGGGCAATAAGAGCGCAAGTCAGTCCAAATACGATGGTGAAGGAGTGGCTGGCAAGAGAATGGCGAGAGAATGGCGAACTACTCTATTCAGACCAAATGAACTTCATGAGAAGGAACAAGGGTAGGTTACGGTAGGTGGTTAAGGTTGGGCGTTTTGGACCGGCTAAAATTACTACAAAAAGAAAATCATAAGTCGAGCACTTGATACTGAAGAAGTCTGTAAGTCGCAGACGAAATAGGCATATCTGTCAGAAGATAAGCCTTCTCCAGTGGAATTTAATGGAATTTGCTCGCGTTTACTAGTGATTATAAAGTGTTTCAATGTTTCATTCTTCATTCCAAAAAGTGATCAAGCGTCTATAAACTGTTTCTAACTCTTCCTAAACGGGCCCTCCGCTTCCAACAAAACCACAATACTTATGGCCACGGTCTAGAAGTCCACTGCATAGGAAATTCTATGACACAGTTCAAACTTCCACCTCAAATTGAATATTAAATGTTTTCAAAACTGAATAGATCTATCTATAATTAAATTTTTAGTGATTTGCGGCCCAACCCGCCGATATCACACTCAACTTTAGTGCCTGTTTACATGCGTGCTACGACGCGGTTATTAAATAGAAAGAGGAGCGAGTGTGATATTATCACTACTTTGTGTGGCTGGACCTTTGGCTCTCCCATGAATGGTTCATTAGAGTAGAAAGTCATACATGACATGACCTAGTGATTCTCCAATGAATCATTAATATGAGATTAGGCCCTCCCACCAGTGTCCAGGTATAAAATCCAGCCATGGAGAGGAAAGTTGATCGGCTGTTGGACATTTTTCCGAGGTAAATTGAGAGTGCAGATGCCCTGAAACATTGAAGATAAATCTGCTTCTCCTCTTCAAACGCAAGTTTGAATCACAGGCCATGTTCTACATCGTAAAGGAATCTTGAAGCCGTCGTTCAAGCCAAACCAAACCAAATACTGATCCTATATCAACTTATACATAACTCAGAGGGAAAATGTATGTTTTGACTGAAAAAAACGCAAACGTTTTTTTTCGGTCCATTGAGCTCCATGGTTGATTGGCAGGTCAAGGACAGTAAGGAACTCATCAATTGGATCAAAAGCTGCATCTGGAAAATCGATGTGACAGCCGTCCACCGCTCCTTATTATGACTTTTTATTAATCAGTTCGTATTCGCTACCCAACCAATGACATGTATGGCTACTTCCCCCGCCAAATCACATACACCATAAAAAGTGTGCATATGCTTCTTTGGCCATGTTGTACCCAGAAGTGGGAAGTACCAATTGCATCCAAGCAAAAATACGACTTGCATAACGCCATTTGTGCCGCACGAGGCTGATGACATTAACCACCTCTGCACAGCGCAGCGATGATGAAACATTACAATCAATCACCGAGTGACTCTACGAAAAGTGCATCGAACTTGATCAAATTGATGACGATGATCGTGACGAAACGGAATCAATTTGATCTCCACTGCGCAGCATCTCAAAGCAAAGCATATCAGACAGTGTCGATTATCGTCACCACATAGCGCCAAGAGGACTTTCACCTTCACTCGCTCCATCACAGATCGATCGACCGGCTGGGGCGTTGTGTTTGAAGACTTGGCAAGCACTCGAACGGTAGCGCAGCATCACGACACGGTGCATTGTGTCTTGCAGTGCTAATGCGTCAACGACCAAATGACCACCCCACCCCACCTAGCGTCTATCGGTCGCCAGACAGCGGTGAATCATTCACCTTGCAGATTCGGAAGATCGAGGAATGTCTGCTGAGGCCATGCATCGAATCGGATGTTGATGGCGTGCGGTATTCGAGTTTGCGAGATGCTGAGCCAATTACGGACACACGAAGGTGGAGGACAACATGTCGCCGATGGGCCGTTTCCATACAGGTCTCTATTATGGCTGTTGATGTCTGTCCATGGTCAATGGGATCGGGGTGAGATTATGCAAAAAATAAAATGTAACCATCCGCCTCGGGATGGCAAAAAAAAAAACGTGTCGAGGAAAGGAATCATTAACGGACTTGTTTGTGGATGGATGTGCTGCGACTGGTAGCCAGGTGTCATTATACCGCGGGATCCAGTTACGGAACATCCGGAAACAACTCTTAGGTGACGATGGCAGTTGGAAAATCAATGAGAATTATATCAAGGGTTGGTAAAATGTTCAACTTCAAGCGAAAATTAAGGGCATATGGAACCATACAAAACTTCTGCACATTTTGAAACTTGCCTAAACTCTGATGCATGGAAATTATCTTCAACCAAACAATTGTTACTTAACCAAAAATATGCGAAAAGACGTTTTCTGTGCAGCGAAACAAATGATTTTGCAACAAGCTACCAACAACATTTTTTTATAATGAACTGCATAATGTTTGGAAATTCATTTTGACTTTCAAAAGCGTGCAACTATTAGGAAAATTCGGATGTAAGAGCAACTTCACCGGTGGTCCAAATCGTCCAAATCTAAGATCAATCAAAAATTTCTAAATCTTATTTTTTGTCAGTTTTCTTTGAAAACTGGAATAGGATTTTAGTTTCTGGCCAAAATTGGACCATGATTCTTTTTAAGTTCAAATGTACACGTTTTTCAAAACAACCCAGATTTAAAAAAAATGTGTTCACTTTTTTCTGTTATTTTTTTCGGAAATATATTACAGTGTTTCCAGGATTTAAAAAAATCTTTTTTAAGGTGACTTTCAACCACCTGGGCTACTTTTTCGTTGAATTTCCAGGATTATTTCAGGATATACAGGGATTCTCTAGGGATTCTCTAGGATACATCTAGAGTCTTTCTGAGATTCTTCCAGGATTATTTTAAGATTGTACACAGTTATTCTGAAATGCTTTCAGAACGGCTTGATGATGCCACCAGAGTAGCTTTCACTATTCTTCCAGAGTAGTTCTTATATGCTTTCGGAGTAGTTCCAGGACGATTCTAGGCTAGTTATAGAATGCTTCCGTAGCTTCCAAATAAGCTCTGAATCTGGAATTGTTATGGGATGCTGCTAGAGTAGGTTTCTTTTGCATTCAATATTTATCAAACTTCAAGAAAAGTTCTGCAATGCTTTGGAATTGTTGTGGAATGCTTCAAGAGTAACAAATCCAGAAGGGAAATGAAAATAATTAAACTATATAATCAATTTTTTGTAAACGTTTTAATAATCTTCATCATATTATCAAATTTTATTTCAAATACATGTATTTATAGGTTTAAATGTATCTTCAATATCTATCTTTCCACAGTTGTTTATCTCTCTCTCTCTCTCTTTCTCGTAATTGCAAATAGAAGGGAATACTTAACCAACACAGAAAGAAATAATGAATTTTGACAGACGCGTAAAATTTCCCCTCCCCTTACAATTAAATTGCAAGCCAAAGCAAGCGTAAACAACGTAACTGTTTGCAATCTTCCATACAACATACAACATTATTTACAATCTTCCAAACACAGAAAAAAAGTAAGTGGCGCGAAAAATTTCCCCTCGTTGACATCCAAGCCAAAGGATGCATAAACAACGAAATTGTTTGCAATCTTTCATGCGCGATTCAACAATATTTGCAATATTTCATACAACAGGCTAGATTCAGGCGTTATCTGGCTTAAATTTACATGAAATATCCGATTATGTTCTGCCAAATTTAGCATTCGCTTTATGCGCATTAGATAAAGTAGAAAGATCCCATTTTTTCCAAATCTAGCGTTCTCTTTATGTGCACTAGATAATGCAGAAATTAAATGTTTCTTTCAAACTGGATAGACAATCTACCCTTTTATAGTATTTTCGTGCACACATCTACCATTTTTGTTTGTATAAATTTATTTGCTCAGTGACTCTCTATCTACTACAGTCAACAGAACTATCCAAAACGGCTCCAAAAATGTGTTCATAAAGCTCCAGACTTCTCAAGTGAGTGTAACTATCGATGGCAGTTTTTTGAGCTGCAGCCGAACAAAAATGTTCCATCATAGGAAAACAGCAACAGAGTGATGATAAATCTGACGGCTTCCATGTTAAAATTTTCAAACTTGTATCTTGCAATTTCAAAGCTTGCCGTTACCCTATACGGAACTATCATTACACTTTCTCTTCATTTCTATTCGTTCTAGCAAAAAATTACCGTCCACTCCCAGAGCTCGCATGGAGATGAGAAATTATCTGCTTCAGACAAATTTCATCATTCGTCAGAAGTTGAATTTTTCTTCCATTATACAACAAACCGCTTTTAATTAAAATTTCATTTGAATTTATTGGAACCATTTTAAAATGTTTGTTCAATACTTAGCATGGGAGCTGTCAGATTTATCACCACTCAGTGTCTTTTTCTTTTTTCAACCTGGATTCTTAATATCCTTCTGTTTTTAATATTAGGTAATCCGTGTGCACAATTAGGGTATGGGCATTTTTGAGCGATTATCGATACTGTTCTGGCAGCACTGGCCGTACACAGACATACACGTCGACGAGGTAAACATGTCAGATGACATATGGTAAGAAGAGTAGAAGAGATATAGAGAGCTAGAAGGATATACGTCAAAGGTAGTAGAAGAGAAAAAATATAAACAAACTGAATTGTATAGTGATAGAGTTCAATAGAAGTTGATGAAATTTGGTGAAAATTGAGTGGAGGAAAGTTGAACGGCTCTACATTCGACATACGACGCAGTACTACACAGGAATTGTGTAGGACGAGACAGGGTAAATTCGTTAAGTAGCGCAACAACAAAAAATGATTATCTGCAATTAATTCATAATTAAATAATAAACAGAAACAGAAAAATTTGAGTAGGCAATACCATCGACAGTACACTAGTAATAAACTTTCGATATTCATAAGATTGCATTATGATTATTTGCTATAAGAAATCAGTATGAATTTCATAAATTTATCTTATGAAATATAATGATGTAGAAAAAAAATAAAAATATGGAGCAACCTGGATTCAAACCATGACTCTTGAGGGTATGGGTCCAGTGACTTGCCCACTAGTAATGTAAAAAACACATGTAATTAGGAAAGCTTAAAGGCGTACAAGAACAACGTCGTGTAATGCAAAATCCATTGATAAGTCAGCCTTATGAAATTCCATAGCATCGTTCATAAGTTCAACCTTATGAAGTTCTTAAGTTGATTTGGCTGAGTGTATGACAAAAATAACTTGACAATTATATTAAATTAAACTCCGCAGTTTGATCATCCTGTGAAGGTGATCGCTAAAAACGGTTTGTTTTTACATCCGACCTTTGATCCGAACAGGTACTTTTTAACGATTTTAATGAGAATACCTAAATTCTTATCTTAGCGTGTAGTACAATTGTACACGCTAAGATCAGTTTACTCATAATCGCATATAAGTGCACATACTCATTTATGGGTAAAGTTAAATTTACCCATATTCGAGTAAATTTTTATGTGAAAAATACTCAAATATGGGTGTGTGAAAAATACTTTTTTGTTTGTGATAAACGTACCCATAAATGGGTATGTGCACTTTTCGAGATTATGGGTATTCCTCACCCATATTTGGTTAAACTGATCTTAGCGTGTGTACTTCAATTCTAGAGCAAATTTTCAATAGGCCGTAAGTAACAATGTAAACAAAAATGATGTTTTTTCACGAAATGATAGCTTGGGTACTCCTCCATATCGTTTATACCCAACACAATATTCACTGCAGCGAATTGGTGCTATAAATCACTTAACAAAATTGACTTAAGCCATAAACTACTCCATAACGAACTTTTGTTTTTATTTGTCGCTCTGTCAGTTTGACTTAAATGCATTTTTAAACTCAGCACCGACCTATCCAGCCGATTCATTTGGGCGTAAGCAACATGACAGGTGATTGCATGTCGAAACAGACTTGACGAATGCAACAAGTTATTTTGCGACACGACGTAATGCACCTGGCGGATGTAACGTGATAGCTTTCCGAACGACTTATAATTTTGTCGTATTTTCCCTAGTTAGAATGCTATAAATAGAATTCATTGAATAAATCGATTTGGGATACACTTAAATGAAAATCTTTATTGCTGTAAAGCTAAGCCTTGCTTAACTTTGTTGGTTCTATATATTTGCTTCAAATATTATGGCTTGGTTCAAGAATAGGAATTTAAACAAATTTCCAAAACTTCTACTTTGATTTTCTTGATGATAGCAATATGTTATTTACGACCTATTGAAAATTTGATGAAGAACTAGAATTGCACTACAGATGTCCTTACCGATGCACTTGAAATGTCAAATAACTAGCGGTTCATTTTTGAATTTTAAATATCATGAATTTAAATCTTTGAACTTGGATTGTACTAGACTGAAAATTTATTTTCGTAAATAAGCTTTCATCCATATCATAAACATGGATTCTGTACATAGAACCAATGTCTCGTAAATTGTATGAAACATTCATTTGCTTGTCGTCCAAGAAAATGCTGTCATTACAACTTTTTTGTACATTGCACAAAATGAATTTCGTGAAGACCAGCCAATCGCTGCTTCTCGCTTCGCTTCGCTGATCAACCACGGACTCAATATCAGCTCTCCCTGAAAATGCAGGATCGAATCCCATGTCACGAACAACTTCTCGTGGTTCTCTTTTTTCAATTATATTTCGAGCCGATAAAGTAGATCTGTCAGTCGTTCATGCAACCACCAGAAAGACGTTTCTTTTTTATTGGTAACAAATTACTCGTAGCTCTTTGTATTGTTTTCGTAGAATGAACGAATGTTCTTTCTTTGTCAACAAATGCTTGGTGCTTGTGACAGTTGCGCGTGTAACATTAAATACGAAGGTAGCTTATTAAAAAGTGCAAATCAGTTTCGTTGCAGAAAACAACGGATAGATTTGTTAGTCCTTCCTTCGATATCGTAATATAACCGCAAATTAATTTTCAGTGTAGGACTGTTTACTGAGGCGATTTATCAATTCGTTCGGATCGAGAACCTGGAATTCCGCGAGCGACAAAATTCGGCTTCTGCGCCCATTTCGTTACACGTCATTGCACAGTGGTCGAAATGGTCAAATCACAAACATAATTGTATAGTGCCTTAAATATAAATTTTATCCTAAAAGTATCTTAAGACAAATTGATGAAATTTTTCAGAAGTAGATAATTTCTCATCTCCATGCGAAGCTCTAGAAGCGGACGGTAATTTATTGCCAGAACGAATAGAAATGAAGAGAAAGTGTATTGATAGTTCCGTATAGGGTGACGGTATTCTTTTGAAATTGAAAGATACAAGTTTATAAAAGTCCTTACTACATTTATGTCTTGTGAAAAGCGCAAATACTCGGATTCATCCACCAATGATGAGCTTGGAATAAGGAATACATAATGTAGAAGGAGATGTTCGCTCATCACCATGAGGCACCAATAGTGAATTGCTAGAATGAAAGATATGAAGAGAAAGTGTTGAAAGTTCCGTCAGTATGCGGCAGGTTGGAAATAGAACAGATGTTTTTTTGGAAAAATTGAGCGAAAGGGCATGTGTACAGTGGTACTCGAACCAAAGACGTATCCTTCGTTGCTCCACGCACGGAGAATACATAACATAACAATTAAAGTAAGGAAAACATGGTTAGTCTTCATTTATGTGAATTCCCATTTTATATTTGATGTTTTATACTTTGAATTGGTTAGGACTAGGGTTCTGATGCATGGTCAGTATTGAAGTAATTGTTTGGTTTGTTTGCAATGATTCCGGTTTTGCATGATAAAGTGGCGTTCCTTTGAAGAGAGCTGTCTCTCACAAAAGGTTTAAATAGCGAAAACTTTCAATAAAATTTGATTCGTTGCCACAAAACAAGCAATGACAACTGTAACAATACTGAATACTTCATCATTTCTCAATAGTGATGAGGTAAATCGACATGCACTAAACAAAGGTTACGGGATATACTACAATAGATCTAATTACTGGTCGGTTTATGTCCCGAACAGACGAAAAAAAAATGACCGAAGAGAAGCAGTGATTGGTTCAATTATTTTCTTACGAAACTTATTCCAAACGAAAAGAAAACCACCCAAATATGTTAATGGCAGTCATTCATTGAAGAACAAACAATAATACACAGGGGACTAAACAAAGAGGACATGTAATTTTAAGTGTTTCGAAACAGAAACAGAGGCAACTCGTCAGAAGGTGTGTTTGATTGAATTGATTTTTTAGTTTCTTTTGGCTGATTCTTATGTGGCTAAGAACGCTCGCATTTATAGGTCTCAGGGCACCGAAATTTACATGACTTTTTGGAAGTGTGTAGTACACGTTTTGGATGTAAAAATCCCGAAAACGAAATCTACACAGATCTAATGTAGATGAATGGAATGCTAGATTTGGCATGAATTAATGGGATTTTTCATGTAAATTTAAGTCAGATATCGCTGGAATCAGGTCTGTTGTATAGAAGATCGCAAATAATGTTTTATGCTGTATGAAAGATTGCAAACAATTAAGTGGTGGCTTGATGTGGCTTGCAATTAAACTAGGGGAAATTTTATGCGTCTGTAAAAACTCATTTTTATTTCTGTGTAGGTCACGGCCCGGTTTTGTTTTGCGCCCGGTATTTTTCATTCTAACTTGTCTTAACGTTTCATGGATTATTTGTCCAAATAATTTAATAAGCTGCGGAATGAGGTTGCTTTTCGTTTTCTTCAAACACTAATACTGAGACTAACAAAGCAGGTCATGATACCTTATAAGAAATATGACTGCCCTTGGCCTCAAATTAACATAACTAACTCGCCGGGGAAGGTCACAACCTCGACCAACATCGACGTGAAGCGTTTGTAACCTTAGACTACCGTTCTGATTTCCATACCTTGCTCCTTTAAAGCTCCAACCCGACCTCACCAGAATATTGATCAAACTAACCTCCACGATTTCGCGCCAGCCTTGTGCCTGTGTGTGGAGCTGTGCTGAACAGAACAAAACAACGGCAATTTGTCATATGTTGATAGAGAGAGAGAGAAAAATGTAACACATTGGACTTGCTGGGAACCACCCACAACTACTGGCCAACTTTGATGCCTCAAGTATAAGGTTTATCGATCACACACGACGCGCACATGTCGATGCATCACGCTTGCTTGAGTCCATCACATTGTTGTCAACAATACTCTGTCATCGCGAATTCATGTTTTTTTTTTCATTTCCATCAGGAGTAAATTGCTTCACTTTCACCGTGCTCGGTCATTAATCAAAGCTTTTTAAAAATAAAGGTACCAGCGCCCCCTAGTCTGTTCCGTTGCGATAACGATAAATCCTTTTATCATGATTTTAAATCAACTCCACACTCTCTTCCCCCCATAGATATCACCTGTTTGCATCGACCGGAAGAGAAGCGCATTGCAGCTGGCTGAGTTCGCATTTTTGTTTTGTTTATTTGTGTTCATGAATAAAAGAAGAAGTAAGGCTTGCAGAGCGTGGTGAGACACCTTCATCCGCCACGCCACCCTCGAGGGGGGGCTAAGCGAGCGGAGGGTAGTTCATTTATATTTTCCGTTATTGTTTGTAGGACCGCGTTCGTCGCTCTGTTTCAATGTCATTGTCGGGTGACGGTCGTTAGCTTTTTTTTTTGCTGGGTGCTCTAGATGTCAACATCAATATCGATTTCCTTTCGGTGGATCATGTTGGAGACTAACCTGTTTATCGAACCTGGTCAAACTTATAAGTGCGCTTCATCCGTGTGGCTTGTTAACGGGAAATAAATGGAAGTAACCTTGACAGTTTGTTCGGATTCTCTATTTTGTTTACTTTCGGCATTTCGACGTCAAACACGACGGTGATTGGAAGTGGTTTGAACCGGTTGCTATTGGGAAGCGTTGTCGTGGGATTGAATCTGAGATTTGAGATGGTCAGTTATTGAATGGTAAATAGCGTTGAGAAAAGTTCATGAGTAGTAGATTGTAAATCATAATGGAAATGGTCGAGATTAAAACGAGCTGCATTGAGAATGAAAAAGTCAGATTTCATGTCAGATTACCGAATTCAATTTTGCTCGCATAATTCATACTCTGACCCACAGTTGTCCACACTTCATTTACCTAAACACGACGAGAAGTGACTTAACATCTCCTAACCGAACCCCCATTAGATGCGTGTAATTCGGTTTCAGTTTCAATTACTCTCGCTTGGGGCCACACAATTAGCGGTGCCTCTCAAAGTCTGTAGTCTGTATGAGTTGCACTAAGTGCAAAAAAAAGCACCTAAGTAGTAGACAGCCAACTACTGCACCGCACTGCTTGCTGCTTACCAATTCTGAACTGCACTCGGCCTTTAAACTACACGCTCAATCAGCTGATGATCGCGGTTCGTTCCAGCAGCTCCATGGCCGAGAGACTACTCTGTGCTACTTCGTGCATTATGGGCTACCTCGCTGTAGACGGCAATAACTGGCGGCCCTGTTTGTAAACAAGTAATAATCACATGGTGCGTGCCATACCATCATCATCATCATCACCGTAATGATCATTACACAGTGAAGTTTGTTATTCGATTTTGACTTTCATTGATGCGACGACAATGCCTACGGTGTGTATTTACGCACGGTGGTCGTCCTTCTACCAATTGAGCTTCTCCGCTTCGTGTAACATCTTACAATACGTTCGCTTGTTTACTAGAAGTTTAGTAGTTAGTAAAGTGATGTCGGCGATCATCCAAATTGGGAATCACGCTAAATTGGTAGTAGCGAATATTTTTTTCGCGACTCCGCATCACATCGAGCTGGTTTTCATTTAGCAGTGAGGAATACTAACCTACTTAAAAAACTACTTAATTCGACAGTCGAGTTACCAGTACACGACAGTGAAGAAGTCTGCACATTGTACAGTATGTCCCATTAAAAATGCAAAAGTTTTCAATACTTATTTTTGGCATCTGACTGTATAGTCTGAGACGACGATGGAAACAAAACAGTGAATCAGATTGCAACGATTGTGAGATGCCACCTGGCGACCGTTTACCGTATCCAACGTTCATTCCTTGATGGACCACGCCCACGGAAGCCGGGAAGTGGCCGTCCACGGTCCGCTCGCACACCGAAGGTCTTCAGATCAGTAAGAGACAAAGTGAGGCGAAATCCTATCAGATCGATCCGGAAATTGGCTAAGAAAACCAATATTTCAAATACTACCATGATGACTTGAAATATTCGTCCAGGGCAAGAGTAAAGCACCAATTTGTAACGGACCGAATCAAACAACTACAGCTGGAGCGCTCGAAACGTTTGGTGTCAGCATTAAAAAAGCATACCATCATCGTATTCTCCGATGAGAAAATGTTCACCATCGATCCCGTATCTAGCACACGTACAGACAGGTTTATTTCACCGAAGAAGATTGAGGATGTTCCAGAGAACGTGAAATTCAAGTTTACAACCAAACATCCGGCAGGAGTCATGGTTATCGGGGCAGTTGCGTCCAATGGCTTAAAAATGCATCCAGCGTGGCTGAAGGAAAACATGGAATTATGCCCAAAGGACATTTGGCCTCCTAGCTGCCCGGACTTGAATCCTTTCGATTACTCAATATGGGCATATGTTCAGGCTAAGGCCTGTGAACCTTCTCACCCCAGTGTTGGCGCCTTGAAAGCTTCCATTACCAAGGCATGGAACTCGATGACTGACTCATACATTGAGAAGGTATGCCCTAGAATCCGTCTCTGTTTGGAGAAGGTGATAGAGAAAAATGGTGGATATATTGAGCAATGAGTAATGTAATCATGAAAGGCTTAATAAACGATTCCCCAAATAAAATTGTTTTTTTTTTTATAATTTTCTATGAAAAAAAAACTTATTTGAAACTGAGGTATGCATTTTCGCATTTTTTGTGTGGGACTAAAGGGCGATACGGTCAAAATTTGGTCAATATCAACTTGACGTATTTCTTTCAATTTTGCATTTAAAAAACCTGAACACCCCTCATTTTGAAGGTGTGTGTGTGTAGAATGTTGCTCCTATTTTGATTTTGGAATTCACTCTTCAGTTGTCAAAATGCCGTCCCAGCAAGAAGAGCAGCGTATCAAAATTTTGCTCGCGCATCGCGAAAATCCGAGCTACTCGCACGCAAAGTTGGCAAAATCGCTAAAAGTTGCCAAATCAACCGTTACAAATGTAATTAAAGTGTTTGGGGAACGTTTGTCGACAGCCAGGAAGTCTGGATCGGGGGGAAATCGAAAACCGGAAGCCGCTGAGACGACAAAGAGAGTTGCCGGTAGTTTCAAGCGAAACCCTAACCTATCTCTCCGAGATGCCGCAAATAAGCTGGGTGTATCGTCTACAACCGTGCATCGAGCCAAAAAACGAGCCGGACTATCGACTTACAAGAAGGTAGTGACTCCAAATCGCGATGATAAACAAAATACGACGGCCAGCGCGATCCCGGAGGCTGTACACGACGATGCTGACGAAGTTTGACTGCGTGGTAATGGACGACGAAACCTACGTCAAAGCCGACTACAAGCAGCGTCCGGGACAGGAGTTTTATACGGCAAAAGGAAGGGGAAAGGTAGCAGATATTTTCAAGCACACGAAACTGTCAAAGTTCGCAAAGAAATATCTGGTTTGGCAAGCCATCTGTACCTGTGGCTTGAAAAGCAGCATTTTCATAGCTTCCGGGACTGTCAACCAAGAAATTTACGTGAAAGAGTGTTTGAATAAACGTCTGCAGCCTTTCCTGAAGAAACACGGTTGTTCCGTACTGTTTTGGGCGGATTTGGCATCTTGCCATTACGGTAAAAAGGCCATGGAGTGGTACACCGCCAACAACGTGCAGGTGGTTCCCAAGGACAAGAACCCTCCCAACACGCCAGAGCTCCGCCCAATTGAGAAATACTGGGCTATTGTCAAGCGGAACCTAAAGAAGACCAAAAAAACTGCTAAGGACGAGCAGCAGTTCAAGGCAAACTGGCTTTCTGCGGCGAAGAAGGTGGACAAGGTGGCTGTACAAAATCTGATGGCAGGGGTCAAGCGTAAGGCCCGGCAATTCGGATTTGGAAAAGCGGAAGCCTAACTGAATATTTTTCCTGAATTTTATACTAATTGAACTTGAAAAAGAAATTTAATTTGATTTTTTAAATAAACGATTTCACCGATTTACACGCGTTTTCCCTTGACCAAATTTTGACCGTATCACCCTTTAGTGTAGAAGAAGGAAAAATAAATAAATGGTTATTATCTGGGAAGGAGAAATAAATACTACACACACAATGTATTGAATGAGTATCGATATTGAGCATGAAAATCTTCAACACACTAACATAATCAAGAAAACTGTTGCGTAAATTAGTAGTTTTTGTTTGGCGTGTCTCTGATGTTTATGGGTTACCGTCAGTTTAAGTGAGAAAAACGAAGTAAGCGTTGGCCGCAAGTGGAAGTTGTCATAATTCACTGCCATATTTGTTCGCTCCATTCTGCGAAAATTTTCAAATGGGAAATCTTTTAATCAAATTTATGTGAAAATAAGAAAATTTAGTCTTCGTGCTTAGTGAATATCCCCTAGTGACTGATTCCACAAATTACGAAAAACGTTGTGCCGTACAGTGACAACCGTTTGCGCTAGCAGTATCGAAGGTTCGCGTAGGCTTTGAACGTGAAAACTCGTTTGAAAAGTAGATTTTCTTACCTTCATCATTTTGCTTTGCGATGGAATGAAATGAACTTTTTGTGTAGGAGAATGAACAGTCAAATCTTTAAAGCAGTAGATAACAGGAAGTAGGTGCGGGTGTGCGGACAACACCAGTGGATTCGGCGGTTAAATTCAAGGATCGACACAAGGGAGTGAGAGCAACATTCTTCACCTCACCCTGCATGTGGATTTGGTAGTAAGTCTTTGAAAAGATATAGGTAAATGTTAACCAACAATAATCGACAATTAGTATCAAAACATTATTAAATCAGTCTCACTCATGTCGCATTAAAATTATTCGAATCAATACTAGCGTTTGTTGTTGGACTCGGTACGGAATCTAAGCTCAATTGTGTTATTATTTGGGTAAGCTTACAAAACACGTTCTACTGCGCCATACTATCATAATAATCACAGGGAAATCTCTATACCTTAACAAATGAGTTATAGATCTCTACTAAATATAGATATGGTATGAGCTTTATTTATTTATATATTCTTGATTTTGTGTACAATTCATTCTTAACTGGCGAGACAAAAAGAAGTTTGTCTTCGACACATTTTGGCGAAATGTTGAGTGGAAATGGATAGGCTTATCTCGGTAACTACTTCAATGCTACACTCTTAGAAATAAATCTTGTGAATTTAAGTCTATAAGGAGCGGCCATTTAAATTTGAAGTTGGATGACTGCAGAATGTGATGAATATATGAACTATGGTGAGCATAGGTTCCGCTTCCCTAGTTACAAGCAAGGTTACAAGTATTCCACTGAAAAAGTTCACACTCAACGAGATAAATATTATGTTTACTGTATTATTTATAGTACAAATTTCAAACTGGCTATGCCAACTTAGTTTCAACTAAATGAGTTCAAGTTTTGGAAGGCTCACAAGGACCTTATTTGAAACCGCTCAAGCATAGGGCAGCGAAAATTTCGAAATTTGCATCAGTCTAGAGTCGGTTCCTTTAATCGGGTAAAAGTTTACTGCCATAAATGAATCGTGTTGGGATAAGAAGGTTTTGCGGAGCCGTTTCGAGAATTGGAGAACTAAGTCGGCAGAGAGTGGCCGGTGTTTCCGATATCCAAAGAGTTAGCATTAGCATTGTCTCAAAGCAAACGACAGATTCAAGCATTTTCTCAATATAATCAAAACAAATCTGAAAAAAGCAGTTCGATCAACTCTTAAATTTAACCTGTAGTTCAATCGCGTGCACGAGGGTTCTTACGGATTTTTTTGGAAAACATGTGTCGCGGTCCGATGGAGGGGTGAGATCGCAAGAGTAAGAAAGCTTTTTGAAAAATAGCAAAATGGACATGAAAACATTGAAAATGGACATGACAATAAATGTGAGTGGTAGCGCTGTTGCCACGATCTCCAGTATTTCTGGCCACCCTGCTGGCTTCATTGATATATGTCGTAACAACCCTGCGGGCCAGTGGACAGTAAGAAATGACAGTATGAATGACAGATGAAATGATAGATAGAAGTACAAGTGCATCAAGGGAAGAAGAGGACAACCGAAGAAATCTGAAAACAAAGGAACGTGTGGTTAATGGCTTAAATAATACTTACTGCTAAATTTGCTACAATTTAATTGAATTTATACTTATAATATTAGACTTAACTTATGCTTAGGATTACTTAAAATTAGATTGCTAACTTTAATGCATTGTTCAACCAAAGTACAGAGCCAGTAAGTATGGAACAAAGGACAGCATGAAACAAGAACTTACAAATACATTATTCTTTCAACTAGGATCGAAAAATTAGAAGAGTATTATTGAACGTGGATCAGTAGGATTATTGGGAAAGAAAGCTGGTAAGATCGAATTAAATAATTAGTTTTAAACAAAAAAATAATTTTAATCTTACAGCGAGCTAAACAACTGAGTTGGTCAAAGATCCTTAACCTAAAACAAAAGATTCACTAAAATTGTAAGGTATTACCATTTATATATTGTGAAATATCTTACTTATTCTATACTAGCTGAACCCGGTGCGTGCGCTGCTACGCTTGCAACTAAATGAAGGAAAATTTAATGTAACTGTTACTTTTATGGTTTTTTTTTTCGGAAAGAGTTTTTTTTTCTTGTATAAGCAGGGGTTCAAACTTCTATCAAAACATGCTTCTTACCCGAGAAATACACGTTTTGTGTTTAAGTTTCCTGGATAATTCTTATTTTTGGTAGAAATTTGTGTTTCATTTGAATGGGAGCCCTCCCTTCCAGAGGGGGTGGTTTCTCAAACCGCCATACCATGATTACCTTCAAATTTGGATCCATTTGCTTGATTAGTTCTCGAACCATCACACGGGGCTCTTCGATTACAATAAAAAATTGAGTTTCATTTGTTTGAACCCCCCGCCTTTTCAAAAATGGGAGGGATCTTCAACCACCATAGAAACATTATTGCCTTCAAAACCCCCCACATGCCAAATTTGATTCGATTTTCTTGATTGGTTCTCGAGTTATAAAGAAATTTGTGTCTCATATGTATCAGAGCCCCCCTTCCTGAGAGAGTAGGGGTCTCAAACAATTATAAGAACCTTCCCCAGCCGCAAAAATCCCTTCATATAAATTTTCACGTTGGTCGGTTCAGAATTTTCCGAGTCTATAAGGGCAGACAGATAGACAGAAATTCATTTTTATGTATATAGAAATCTACCCTCCAAAAACCTCCACATGCCAAATTTGGTTCCATTTGCTTGATTTGTTCTCGAGTTATGCTGAAATTCGTGTTTTATTTGTATAAGAGACCCCTCTTTCAGTGAGCGGAAAAGTTTCAAACAACAATAGAAACATTTGTTGCCTTCCAAAACCTCCACATGCCAAATTTGGTTCCATTAACTTAATAAGTTCTCGAGTTATTCAGAAATTTGTGTTTCATCTGAATATCCTTTCAGAGAAGGGAGGGGCTCGAGTCAACTTAGAAATATTGTTTGCCTTCGAAAACCTCCACATGCCAAATTTGGTTCCATTGACCTGATAAGTTATTGAGTTATTCAGAAATTTGTGTTTTATTTGTATGGAAACCCCCCTCCCACCCCCTTCCAGATGGCGAGGGAGTCTCATACTTCCATAGAAACATTTATCTCCTCCAAAAACCTCCACATGCCAAATTGGGTTCCATATGCTTGATTAGTTCTCGAGTTATGTACAAATTTGTGTTTCATTTGTATGAGGCCCCCCTCTTACAAAGGGCGGAGGGGTCTCGATTTACCTTAGAAACATTTCTTGCCTTCAAAAACCTCTACCTGCCAAATTTGGCTCCATTTACTTGATTATTCGAGTTATGTAGAAGCTTTTGTTTCATTTGTATGGGAGCACCACCCCCAACCTAACAGAGAGAGAGGAGGGGTCTCGAACTATCGTAGAAACATTTATTGCCTTTAAAATCCTCGCATGCCAAATTTGGTTCCATTTGCTTTATTAGATCTAGAGTTATGAAGAAATTACAGTTTCATTTGTATGACAGCACCCCTTCTAGGAGAGGGGAGGGGTCTCAAAACACCATAAAAACATTTTTCTCCTCCAGAAAACCCCACATGCCAAATTTGGTTCCATTTGCTTGATTAGTTCTTGAGATATGCAGAAACTTCTGTTTACTACTTAGTGCTTTATCAAGGACAATCTGGGAGGCTGGTATGCATACCACGTCCCAGATGTCCCGGTCTTGGCTCATTCTCTGGACCAGGTTATCCGGAGTCATGTCGTGACCGCTTATGGCTATCATGCCGGATCTCGCACCGTCGAAGTGAGGACATGCGAAGAACACATGTTCCGCGGATTCCTCAACTCTCGCGCATTCGCTGCATGCGGAGGACTGTGCATGTCCATATTTGTGCAGGTGTTGTCTAAAACAGCCGTGGCCAGACAATATCTGCGTTAAGTGCAAGTTCACTTCACCGAGTGGCCTACCAACCCACCCGGTTGATTCCGGGATTAGTCGAAGGGTCAACCGACCTTTGGTGAAGTTGTTCCATCCCCTTTGCCACTTAACCATGGATGCGGCTCTAGTGGTCTTCCGAATACCTCTTGTTCCAAGTTGTATAAAGAACTCTACATCCTCTTTTATGACATTGCCTATTGGCATCATCCCCGCTAGGACGCAGACCACGTCGCCTGATACAGTTCGGTATGCACTAACCACTATTAGGCATATAAGCCTGTGCGCATTCTCTAGCTTACTGATGTAGCTCTTGGTACTCAAGGCGGTGATCCATGCCGGCCCGCCGAACCTAAATATGGACAGGACGACACTGGCCAGGAGTTTACGCTTAGTCCCTTGTACCACCGAGATATTTGGCATAATGCGGAATAATGCCGATATAGCCATAGAGGCTTTCTTGACGTGACTGATAAAGGACAGGTTATCGTCGCTCATGACCCCAAAATACCTCAAAGACCTCTTCAATTCGATTGTGCAGTTACCTGCCCTGATCGTCGCATGTTGCTCCGATTTTCGATTATTCACCACCGTGACCTCAGTCTTATGATGGGCTAGCTCCAGTTTCCTGGAACTCATCCATCTCTCCACAATGCCAATGGGGAGCGAGGCCGTTAGCCCACCTCTCCAATGGATTCACCACACCAGGGGGATGTCGTCTGCGAACCCGGCTACCTTCACCCCGTTCGGGAACTCAAGCGGTAGTTTCTCATCGTACATCGCGTTCCATAGCACCGGACCCAGGATCGTAGCTTGTGGGCCAGCGGTGATCTGAACACGTTTCTGGCCTACCTCTGTGTTGTATACCAGTACGTGATTCTGGAAGTAGTTTCCCAGAATCTTGTACAGGTACCCAAGAACCTAAAGGTGTTGGAGCGAGTCAGCGATAGCCACCCAATTGGCGCTGTTGAACGCATTTCTTACGTCAAGGGTGACCACTGCACAATAGCGGACTCCTCGCCTCTTGCGCTGGATTGCCATTTCGGAACAGAATGGCATCCATCGCCAACTTGCCTTTGCGGAAGCCAAACTGGTTGTTAGACAGATCAAATCATTTAATGTACCCTGTGTAATTTGTCAGTCTATTGAGGATTACCCTCTCGAGCACCTTACCCGCTGTTTCCAACTGACATATAGATCTATATGCCGGATTCCCTGTCTTTGGTAGCAACACAAGGGTCTGAAGTTTCCAGGCGTCCGGAAAGACGCTCTCGTTCAGACACCTTTGCATCACCACCCTGAACATTTCGGGAACCAGCAAGATAGCCGTCTTGATGGCCAGGTTCGAAACACCATCCGGTCCCGGCACTTTGTTCACCTTTACCGACGTTGCTATCGCAATGAGTTCGTCGTTCGTCACCGTCGCCTCGTCGCCTTACACCGTAATGTGTGTGATTTCCAATTGACAATCCGGTGACTTGATCCGGAGTCACTCCGGAGCAGGTTCCGATGAGGCCATGGATGGCCAGACAATTATTTGAATTGAACCCTAACAATACGCGTCTCAAAATTCTTGGACACTTTCCAGAAGAATCATTGCCTAGATGTATAACGCTCCATTTTTGACATTTCGAAGCTTAATTTCAAATGAAGTATGGGGATCACATTGATGAAGCTTATGGATCATTTTCATTTGTTTATGGATTTTCATCAAAGCCATACGGGTCATAAGAACGTTTTTTATCGAAAGACTTTCATTTTTTTATAGAGTAAGGGACGGGTTTCAAGCAGATTATTCAGCAGCTGGGACATTTAATGAAACTGTATGTAATTTATCATTAGAACTGCCAATATTTAGGCGTTAATTCCTCTGCTTACTTCTAATCTATCGAAACATACCTTCAGAAACGAGCATTAGACTCAGAAATTTTCATAGCCATGGAATAAAGTTCCCAATTGCAGGGACTTATTAAAAGCATGCGAATTGTTTTCCAATCAAGAAAATGTTTTCTCCAGCTCCGCAATCGGTACATAACCTACAGTATTGCATGTTTGCGAAGGCCAAATGAGATAGGCCAGTTCACAATTTGCTGCAAACGTCAATTTCCTCAACCTACTCCTTTATTTTACCAACCGATTGCTATGATCACAAACTCGTTTACTAGCGGGTTATGAGACAGTCGTACACAACCAAACTTTTAGTTTGTCATTGATCTTTAGTTTGGTAATGTGTATTTCTTATTTCATTTACTCTCACGGAAATGTTAGACAAAGTGACTGTGACGACAAACGGCCCTAGCAGCACACAAGTTGCCATTCAGTTGAGATAACATAAATATGACTTGCTAAGTTATATTCAAGCTACTACAACTAATTCTGATCGTAGTGTGCTACCTGGGGGGATGCTTTGTTAAAAAAAAAAAACTAACAAATGCAATAGACAGCGGACTTCACACTACAATACGGGTGCGCTATATCCATGGTTAACAAAGAAGAGAGGAAACATGCGCTCTCTCAAAAGCGCTCAACAGCCAAGCATTATTTATCGTTGAGTACTGTTGGGCAGCTCCAAAATGTGTTTCTTACTGCATGTGATAGTGCTAGGTGATGGACAATACAATCATAAGCATAGATCTTGAGGATGACTGGAAGAAACATGAAATAAATAGTGATTTCAGAACATCTAAATTTAAAATAAATTTAACTCAATGTTCAACACCACATTCTGGCAACAAGCCTAGATGTGGGATGGAGCTGATGAAGACACTCCCTCCGGTACACACGAACAAATGCAAAATTTGAGCGAGCTTCCTCAGCATGTAGGAAACTGATGGTTTTATAGATGATGTATTTTAAATCTTCAAAAAGACAGTAATAAATGTGTAATCAATCATGCTTCGCTCATTTGGCAATACTCATAGTTTCAGTTATAATGAGCACTTTTTTTCCGGATAGATTAAACCAACAACTTCATGTTAATTTTTCGCTCACTTTTTCAAGCTAGTTCTGACCAAACAATTCTACGACATTTCATCTAACAAATAAACTGCAAACCAGACGTGCATGTGAAATCAAGCCCCCGCGAGCAACAGCTTTTTTATTGCCAATATTCATGGCATCAACAGTTGAATACGAAACTATTTCCACGGGACGGAGGACTCCACACCTGCGGCCGTAAGTTTGTTTTGATGATTAATTATTCAAATCGTTTGAACAGACTGTACATATGGTATTTCACTAACAGTTCCCATGGACCTTCCAGTCCCTATAGCTATCGCTGTAAAATTCAGTCAAGATCAAGATCCGACAGTAGTTATCCTCTACGATCGCGAATGGGAAGCGATAAATTGAGTTATATTCTACAAATAGAGTCGCAAACCAGTTCTATCTACGTCTGATAGTATTGCAAAGTGTTTTATTTTAAAACGATGTCACCATGGGTAGTCAAACTTTTGATTTGCACCTTAATACAGGTATACCTCGATTTTATGAACCCTCGATTGTATGTACCCTCGATTTTATGTACTTCGATTTTATGGACATTTTACCTCGATTTTATGTACATGGTTTTTCACATGTT
The DNA here is from genome assembly GCA_034211315.2 of Aedes japonicus. Classification (NCBI taxonomy): domain Eukaryota; kingdom Metazoa; phylum Arthropoda; class Insecta; order Diptera; family Culicidae; genus Aedes; species Aedes japonicus. Next base: position 11,625 of record JASCZW010000854.1, on the reverse strand, counting down.
TCATTTTTTATTCAAGGACAGTTTTCGTATTATCTAAATTGTTTGTTCCCTTGGAAAGGAGACTTTTTCGATTGCGGGCACTCAAAACTCACTTCCTCAGGTTTTCCAAAATATACAGTGCTGGCGCTAGTACTTTGTTCGACAAATTCATCGTGGGTATCAGACAGTCTGATCGATTAAATCCAAACCCTACATGATACAAAAAATCCTGGGGATGAAGAAGTAGTGATTTAACCCTCTGCCTATAATTTTTCCATTAGGTTATATCCATTGATAATATTTGAAATGCTCGTTTTAAAAAAGTGTGACGACATATAGATTAATTTAGAGGATTCTAAACAAAATGCTTGACGAAAAGAAGGAAGGTAGTTGTGTTTATAAACACGGTACTTTTTCGATTAATGGCGTGATCAATGAATGTTCCCTAATTGAAATAACGAGGCAATTCAAGTGATTTTTAAATACTGTACTCAACAGTAATGTTGAAATCATCTCAAAATGCAACTCACTGAGTCATTCAACGTGAGCGAAATCGCCTTCGATTATACAGACAAAAATCGCGCTTGAGATTCTCAGCCGAACTTTCATTATTCGTCTCAAATTAGCTAAACGATGATATCTCCCAAATTGGTCAAAGTTTTGCTTTGGTGGTGTTTCTTATTTTTGAAGGCGTGATTTATTACTTCTCTACCAGAAAAATAAGAAAACACCCCATTTATGCAATGTAAGCACCGAGGAACAATCAATGAGTAAAACGGAATAAAAAAATCGGGCATGATTGTTATGCTTATGATTTCGTAGAGAAAAGAATCGCACTTGATAAAAATCATGAGTGAGATTTGAGATTTCGGTTTTTCAACATCACTGGTACTCAATCAATACTCACTCATCTTTACTCATCTATACTTTTTCCATCATTTTGATCTTAAAACAATGTTTTCTAGTTCAACGGTCAGATTAAATCTGGGTTATGTTGAACATGCATCCCATTAGTATCTGATTACCGTGTATTTTTTGACATTTTTGATCGTGAGGAAGCTGTACCATCACTTCTAAAATGGCTTCTGTTCAAATTCCAAAAGTTTAAAAGCAACGATCGGGTATTCTTCTCACAGCTAAAGTGAAGATTATCCATGATTTGGAAAATGGACTAACAGTTCAAGATGTTATGGAAAAGTACCACATCAAAGCACGATCTACTATTTACAACATTCAGCGATCCAAATCAAAGATACTGAACAACATTGCAAATATTCAAGGAAACATTGGTAAGCAAATTGGAGATTCTATTCATAGAAAAGCGCACTCATGTTTATCATTTGCAGCTCATCGTAAGTCTTTCAAATCCGCTCGCTACCCGAAAGTGAATGAGGCGCTTTACCTCTGGTTTTTGCAAAAAAGGCAACAACACATTCCGTTAAGCCAAGAAATGCTGCAAGTTCAAGCAGTGAAGTTTTTCAACGAGTTGGTGGGTGAAGGCAAGTTTGGAAGTCGGGGATATATCGCCAAATTTATCAAAAGACATGAAATTCGTCTTTTGAAAATTACGGGAGAGAAATTATCAAGCAACATTGCCATCGTTGACCAGTTTGTTCAAAAGTTTGCGGCGGAAATGCGTTATAATGATTTCCTGCCAAGTCAGATCTTCAACGCTGACGAAAGCGGTCTTTTCTTCAAAAGCACGCCCACAAATACATACCGTGTGCGAACATGGACGGTTCTTTGAAGTTGCCGCTGATGGGTATCGGGAAATATCTTAACCCTCGTGCGTTGAAAAATTTAAAAGAGCTTCCAGTTTTCTATGCCGCATCCAAAAATGCATGGATGACCCGCGTACTGTTCAAAATCTGGTTTTTTGAGAAATTTGTACAGAAAGTCTTGGTCTTGGACAATTGCTCTGCACATTTCAATGCAGATGAGCTCAAAACGGAAGACGGCGCTATTTGGGCAGTCTTTTTACCGCCAAACACAACAGCGGTGCTTCAACCGATGGATCAGAATGTGATCCAAATGGTCAAATCACGGTACAGACAAATCATGATGCAGGAGATTCTTGGACGACCTGGAGAATTTCATGACAACGTGAAGAAAATAAATGTTACGGATGCCATCTTTTGGGTTGCGCAATCGTGGGATCTGGTTCCTCAAGCTTCTATTAGAAAATCTTGGAATTTGCTGTACAACCCGGAGGAAGTAGAAGACGAAGATGAGGTGCCTCTCTATATGATTAAGGAGCGACTTCTGGAAATATCCGCTACAATCACTGCGTCAAACGTTATCGATGAGGAAAATGCTGAGTTTGAAGTCCTCAAAGATTCAGAAATTGTTGAAAAAGTACTCAACCCTACAGCTGATGACGAATCGACGTACAACATCATGGATTGCAGCCTACCAGATGACGACAGCATGAACATTTTGGATTCTGCTAATGCGGAAGATGACTTTCAGCTGGTCTCGGACGAATCGGCACCGAAATCCGCTGATGTAATGATCCGGTATGCAGAAGAGAACGGTTGGCCTCTTAATTCGCAGTTTTCGTTGCGTGGCATGAGGGCAAAAATCTTCGCGAAGATAGTGAATGGAAAATCATCTTGAGAAAATTGCCTTTGAATATCCGAATGTTTTCATTTGTTTGATTTTTAAGAGATTCAGAAGTGATAAAAATGTATGTAAATGAAAATTCCAAATAAAAATCAAATGAACTCAAAATTATGTCTTCTGAAACTTTGTAATACTTCTTCTTACTGTACGACGAAATGAAAAAAAAAAAATCTAAAAGGTTTGATGAATACTGGATAAGACTAAAAAAAGGTAATCCGATGAGATCGAAAACGTTAAAAGAACATTAACTTTAATGGAATCGTCAAATTACGAAAGAATTTTTTTTCGGCTAATTCCAATCCCTCTTTCCTTCCCTTATCAAATTTTCCCATACAAATTCGATTTCTCTTGCATGAAGCGAAAGATTTATTAGACCATTCCCACTCCTCACATTCCTACACATAATTTGTGAAAGGGATTGAAAAACTTAAAAAAATCTAGAATAAATGTTTGTGATTTGTAATAGAACAAAAACAGAACCCATGAGTTTAACCATTTTTTTCTGCTGTATTTTCCGAGTGGTAAATAAAAACTTTAACTAAAACTTGTATATTCTATACATTTTTTATCGAAATAATAAAAAATATATTGCTTCGATTTTATGTACAATCTGATTTTATGTACATTTCAAAATCGAAAATGTACATATAATCGAGGTATACCTGTAATTGGATGGAGTTTGTATACAAAATTAAAAGACAGTTGTTAAATATTACGAAAATTGTTTTTAAAATTGATAATCCATATAAATATCTATGAAAATATGACCGTCACCGATGTCCGCAGTTAGCGATTGCATCGTAAAAAAAAAGTCGATTGATTAATCGTCGATCGATTACGCGATTACGCGATAACAGCAACAACAACAACAACCGGTGCTGCCATCAGCCGGTGCCATCAATGTGGCAATTATGCTAATTTTACCCTGAACCATCAAGTCCAAGTTAGTGTGGCCTTTAATCGCAATCACATGCACTCATAACTGGCGTTCGTTGGTCGATTAGGTTTGTTTTCGTCGCCCGGTAAACGGATGTTCCGATCGATTGATCGATCGAGCAAGTGGAATTTACGCTGACGGCAATCGGTCGCAACAACAACAACACAACAACTGGTCGTAATTGGCAACGGTGGGCTTTCTAAAATTATTCGGAGTCGAGTGATTGAGGTTCGATGCACTTTCCAAAGCTATCGTTGAGCAATAGGTTTCCGCACGTAGGTTGGCGTAATCGCCCATTTCTGTTCCATTTAGTAGACAGCGGTCATAATGACGAATGTTAAAGGGCTGACGCTGAAACATTCTCAACGGCAGCCATTACTTTTAAAATTAAAATTGATATAACTCAGAATCGGTACTAGATATTGAATATATCATCACACATATCTGTCCTTAGTTTGCACCATTAAAATAGAAGAAACGATCCATAAAACAATATTTTTTTATTTTAAATTAAAAAAACTTCGATGACCCGTAAGACTCTGATGAAAATCCATTAACAAATGAGAATGATTCATAAAATTGATCAATATGATCCATACTTCATTTGAAATTTAGCATTAAAATGTCAAAAATGTACCGTTACACATCTAGGAAATGATCGATAAAATTGTACGGATTCCCCATAAACATATTGCAAATCTATATACACTAAGGTTTTTTTTGCAGGGTTTTTTTTTACACGGGTTGTTTTCGGCGATAACTCCAGAACGGAACAACTTATCGACCTAATTCAAATAATATTTTACGTTTTGGGCCGAAAGTAATCATATAGCACTTTTTCAAAAAATTCACAATTTTTGGTGTAAATAATCAAAATTTTAAAAACTGTATTTTGACCTTTGCATGAGAAGGTAACGCATACAAACAAAATCGGAGCAGTATAAAATGTATAAGCATGAGAATTGATCCACTCTATTTAGTCTTTTTTTACACGGATCCATACTAAAAGTGGAACGCATACCCCGTGCAAAAAAAAAACCTTAGTGTACAGTGTGTCTCACAATAGGTGTCACCTTTTTTCAGTCTTGGTTTATTTCAGCTGGGTAATTTTAACAGCGGAAATGATTATACCCGTTTTGAGTGTATTATTTTGACAGCTTATCACTGAAAATAAATAAACGATTCCGTTTGTTTATTTTTATCAGCTACCATAGAAGCCATACGGGAGCAAGTTTTAAAATTACATTTGCAAAAGTTTAGACCGTATCAGATATTCAATAGCCTTAAGCAGTTCGGAGCAAGCGTTTTTTTTTCGTACCTTGAAGCGCTACAAGGAAACTGAAAATGTCCATATTCAACACAAAAGAGGTACCAGACGAACTGCCAGAACGAAGAAAAATATAAAATGTGTGAGGGAGCGAATAAGACGTAATCTGGCCTTATCTGGCCGTAAATTGAGTAAACAATTGCAAATGTCCCCTGCTTCAGGCTCTTCAGACATGATCTGGAATGCAAGCTGTACAAGAAACAACGGGTTCACGGGTTAACTGAGCGTCAAAATCAAAAGCAAAAGCCAGGTTTCAAAGGAGCAGATATCTTTTGGTTCGGCACGGTGGCTGCGAGATTTTATTTTCGGAAGGACTTCCTCCTTCAGGACAGTCAATAAAAAGATCGTGTGTATGGCAAAAGTCTTGCCAATATTCCAAGAGATAAACTAGCTGTATCGAAAAAATCATGATATGGGGCGCCGTTTCACGAAAAGGAAAAGCTCCTCTTTTTTTCACAGAACCTATCTTAAAAATCAACACTGAATATTACATCGAGCGGGTTTCGAAGATCTGCTTCCTCATGCTTCAACGCTGTATGCAAATATACCATATTGTTTCCAACAGGACTCATTTCCAGCTCACAAGGCAAAGAAGACAGATGAAGATTTCATCACAAGCGCAGAGTGGCCTTCATCTTCACCGGATCTTAACCCACTTGGCTACTTTGCTTGGGGCCTACGAAAGGGCTTACATTAGATCGATTCAAGAAACATTTGGTTGATATTTGGGACCAAATTCCTCAGAAAGTCGTGAGTGCCAGCTGCGATGGGTTAACAAAGAGCTTGCGCAAAGTTATCAAGGAAAAGGGCGAGAGATTCGAATTGAATTAATATGGTTTATTTCTATAACAGGTATCTTTCAAATGAAAAATAAATGCTATGATTTGGTTGTTTTGTTTTGCTGTAATTCCATTTTGTTTTAGTGACACCTATTGTGAGACACCCTGTATATGAGAATGAATTTCTGCCTCTCTGTCTGAATCTTATATACTCGGACACTACAGAACCGATCGGAAAGAAATTTTGTATGGAGGAGTTTTTGGGACCGAGGAAGGTTCTTAAGATAGAATGAGACCCCTCCCTTCTCTGAAAGGGGGGCTCCCATACAAATGAAACGCATATTTCTGCATAACTCGAGAACTGTTTAAGCATAGAAAATCAAATTTAGCATGTGAGACTTTTAAGAATCAAGAAATGTTTTTATGGTGGTTCAAGACCCCTCCTTTCTCTGGAAGTGGAGGCTTCCATACAAATGAAACAGAATTTTCTGCATAAGTCATGAACTAATCAAGCAAATGGAACCTAATTTCACATATGATGTTTTCTGAAAGCAAGAAATGTTTCTATGGTGGTTCAAGACCCCTCCTCTCTCTAAAAAGGGGGGCTCCCATACAATTGTAACATAAGTTTTTGGATAGCTCAAGAACTAATAGAGCAAATCGAACCGAATTTGGCGAGTAGAGGTCTTTGAAGGCAAGAAATGTTTCTATGGTAGTTTGAGACCCCTTAACCTTTTAAGGGGGGGGGGGGGGCTCCCAGACAAATTAAACACAAATTTCTGCTTAACTCGAAAACTTATCAAGCAAATGAATCCACATTTGGCATATGGCGGTTTTTGGAGGCAGGATGTCTATATATATATATAATGAATTTCTGTCTGCTTGTCTTACCCTTATAGACTCGGAAAGTTCTGAACCAATCAGCGTGAAAATTTGTATTCAGGGGTTTTTGGGGCTGGTGATTCTTTGAGACCCCTTATCCCTCAGAAAGGGGGGCTCTTATACAAATGAAACAAACATTTCTGCATTACTCGAGAGCTAATCAAGCAAATGGTTCGAGTACCGCTACATCCATGCGCTTCGCTCAATTTTCAATACTTATATTTAATTTTCAACGAAAAAAGCGCTTTTTCAGCCGAAAACTTTTAAAAACCATATCAATTACCGAAAATAAACATTTCATCTTGTGATTTGCTGCTGTTGTGAACGGTTAATTTTGGAGATCTACGTCACGGCTGTTTACAAAATACAGGCTGTGCATCATCTCACGAACACAATGAAAGTATTTTGCATTCCACTTAACCACTTCTGCTCCACCTGCATAGACCTCATTGGAGTTCCGTCAGCTTGTTTTTGTTTATTTGTGGTAGTATTGTGACACCCGGACATGAATTATTGGGTTGGAGTGTTTTACCGCTTTGTCGCGAGTGAATCGATGATCATTAGTAGTTTTGAAGTTCGACGTAGAGTCCCCTCAAAGCGGGGATTTTGATTATTGGCAGAGTGTGAATGAAAAAAAAGAACACTGAGTGCAATGTAGACAATGGTCATATGCTGGTCAGAAGGAGGAAACGAGATCCATTCACCACGTGGTGTACAGAGTTCTTTTATGCAGGCTGCATATCCAACGGGCGGTTTGGCAACGTTTATTGTTGCGCTTATTTTATCGCGAGTGCATGAAATTGATGACGAATCAACGTCGAATTTTTTTTATTTTTTCGAATGAGCAAGATAGTGTCATTAAGGAGGCGGTCATGGGTGAGATCTATCTGATTATAACTGTATAATATATAAACTTGTTTTGTACTAAATACGTGCCTGGTTTTGAAATTTTACATTTTTAAATCTGGAAGTATGTTGCAACGCCCTTATCCAAATAATATCGGTAATGTTAACATGCGGGACTTAATGTATGTGAAAGTAGCTTCGGAATGGGCGTGACTTTCCAGACATTCTGAAATAGGTTGCTGGATCTATAGTAGAGCTATCACTTTCTAGCTCCCGGATAAATGCTTCTTCACATTGGGCCAGGCCAATGGGTGTTAAAGATTGTTCACCCCCCCCCACACACACGCATATATTGATACAGCTGAAATAATCAAAACCATAATTCCATCCCAGAACCATGCCATCATGGTGAAAAATATTGCTGTATCCAATTCGCTGTACGAGCATTATTGCAGCACACAGTTCTGGAATTATTAGTAAAGTATCTAATAATATTTACTAATAATTTTACAGTATGGTAATTTTGAAGTTCAGCAGCTGAACGATCGGTAATCGATTTACCGATTTGGTGGCTTTACAGTATTCGGTAAATTACCGGAACGTCAAGTTACAAATCCGTTAAACTGGATTACCGAACTGTTCAACTGTTGAAGTCGATGAAATACTGTAAAATTTTCTAAATTAGCAAATCTTTCATCAGCTCATACTTTGTTTCGTATTCTATGTTTAAATGAGTAATAAATCCTGCATCACATAGGATATTTTCTCAGGGGTTAGGAAATGGTAAGAAGACGATCTTGTAAGCTTGGATCTATGGTTCAATCTGGTTAATGAATACCTTTTAGAAAACACAAGTTTGTTCGACTGTAGCATTAGTTTTTTCGTTTATGATCATTAAGCAAAAACGTTTAACAGGCCCACCATCTGCGCTATTTCAATTCTATAGTAATACCCTTTAAGGTTTGCAATCACCGGAATGGTTACATAAAAATTTGTCACATTAAAGCACAAATGCAAACAATGAAACATTTCGTGTTGCTTGGGTTCTTCGTTGTAGCCTCCGTTACCTTGTGACCCTTGCGTTTCTTGTGAGGTTTGTATCCCAGGTCCTTAGTCATGGTGATGTGGGCAGTCTCGATCGACACATCCAGGTCAGCAGCGGTCTTCCGGATCGAGCGTTTCATGTTTCGACGAACCCACTCGCTAACCAGCTTGATGGCCGCTGGAGTCCTCGTGAACGCGGCCGCACGGATCTCGCAATTGGTATGGATGAAATGCCGCTTCAAAACGTGGGATTTCAATCACCGGAATATGTCGTCGGGTCGCTTACCTCTCGCAAACAACTTTACTACGGCGTTACGGTACTCCTTCATTGTGCGCAGTAAACAAACAACAAATGACAGCAAGTCATCAACGTGCGCGTTGGTTAGCCTATATATGATGCCAAAGATGAGACCAATACCAATACACAGAATGCACATAGTGCGCACCTACACAACGATGAAAAGTTATATTCGAACTTATTGAACACCCTGTAATTAAAGCAACTCCACTTTCGATTAAATTTAGTCAAAACCGACAAAACCCGGTAAGAAGTATTTTGGCGCACTTTCAATGTCATTTTCTGTTGATTTTCATCATTAGTGATGTTGCTCCGTTCATCATTAGTGATGGTGATTATGATGCTTTTGGGGCCACCCACAAAGTGGTTCACTACATTGTAAACCCAAACATTTTTTTCAAACTCAGCGGATTAGTCACTTTAAACTGATTGAGACCAACAGTAGGGATGCTATTACACTCACACACTGTGATGGTGGTTCACATGATTGGGAAAATAAACATTGTTTAAAACTACACATGAGATCCGATTTGAACCAAACAGTAAGGATGCTGTTGAGGTCACTCATAAAAGAATAAAAACGACGCTCGAAAACCGATTTTAACCAGCGGCAAGGTTGCCTTTGGGGCCCTTGGGGTTACCACATTAGGAAATCAAATAGTTTTTGAACTACGCCTAGTACTCGATTTGAACCGATTTAAACCAGAGGGTGATAGCAAGATATAGATCCTCGAAACATGGGGTGTTTACTGTATAAAATTTGTTAATAATGAGTCTAACAATTTTTGAAATTTTAGTTTTCATAAATTTTAGCAATCGAACCTGTAGCAAAGAACAAGCAAGCATAGGAAATACTTAAGCGAGAATTAAATAAACAATACTTTTACAAGTACGTGAGAAAACCCTCTGGACTCGGATCGAATAGCGGTAGATCGACATAAACTAAAAACTTCATGAATCTGAAAAACGCGCATTGCTGAGTGTACACATGATTGTACACTCGGGACTCAGGGAAGTGAGCAGTTTTTATAGTTTCAATCAATTTTTAAGTTCGTTCAGCAATAAAAATAAAGCAAAACCGAATAAATTTGTTGCTTTGGTGCTTTAATATTATCAGCAAATAACTCATAATAAAAAAAACAGTGTGAATTGAATACTTTGAAACTTCGCTTTTTCCGGTTCCAATTATTTCGGTAATTTTACGATATTCACAGCATCAGTAATAATTCTAACGACACAAAATAATGTTGATAACCAGTCTAGCTTCCGCAGTCTGAAGTAGATTCAGTAAGAATTGATTTTTTCCTCATTTATGTTATAACTCTCATAACACAACTAAGTCGAATAACAGAAATAGCACGTTGCAAGTTCCACGTGTTTATCATTATAGAAATACGTCGTCCATCCCCACATGGGGTAACGGTTCGTAGTCAATCACGTCAAAGTCGACGAAGATGATTGGACAAATTGCACGCTCCAAACAAGAAGACCCACACACTTGATGACACTGCGGACCGTCGTCAACCATGGACTGGAATGGAATTATAATTACGCTTCAGTGTACGCCGAGGCACCAAAATGCCATTCATACTTCCCATAGAGCCCGACCGTTGGAACCATCGCGGCACCACCGTCAGCAAAATGTGTCACAATTCGGTCGAATGTTCATCATAATTACCGACGACCATTTACTGAGCGGTATGACGACGATTACGAGAGAGTATGTCAACGATACCGTGGCCAGTTAGCTGCGCATAATCGATACATCGTTTCAGTTGGGTTCAAATATGTGCAAAACGTGTTGTATTCAGAACGTAAACAAACGTCTTGATTCATCGCGCTACTGCGAATAGAGCTAGGTCACACACACACACACACGCACATGCAGGGGTCGGATATTGATCGATCGGGACTGAGCTGTCTCCACATGAACCCAAGTGGACGATTTGAATGTCAAAGTCAACACAATCGATATAACACTATCCGTCAGTTGGCAGGCGGTGATTTATTGATTTACTGCGCATTCGGCATAAGTTACAAAGAGGATAATTAATTGCTGGAAGCATCATATGCATTTCCAAGAAGCATTTATATAACAAAGCAAAACTTGCGGTTGGATGGCGCAGTAAAATCGTGCCGACTCCGATCGATCGTGAACAAAAGGAAAGTACTAACATTACCCCAATATACTAAGCAAAACAACTCAGCCCTCCACTCCGGATGACTAAGATCCTTTTGTTTGGCGGCTATGAATGAATTAATTTTCAACAGTACAAAGGCAGCCCAAATTCGTGCCACGGATAAATGCAAATCATCGTATAATCAGACCAAAAATAGACGTCTTACTTGAGTTCGCCATGGCGTGACGCCAAAATGTCTGAAGGTGACCGGTCTCACGAAGATTAGTGCCACATAAAACGCTGTAGTTGGTGATGTCTTACCTGAAAAAAAAAGAAACAAACGTCGTTAGCTATCAAAATCACTGTAGATAATAAGGACGATAAGGGTATTTAGAAATACAATTAAAAAAAAAATCACCACGAAAGAGACTACGATCGTTTCACACTTGTGTGACACTTATGACCCAAACACAATGTGGACGGAAATGAAACGGCAACGGCAACGGTTGACAGTTGTTGAAACTGGCTTCGATGATGCTCGAACCTAATTAAAACAGATTTGGAAGAAATCTTTTGCAGAAAATCACAAACTTAGCAATGTTCCGGATTTATTGAAGGTAACCGTGAGGTTAGTTAATTTTCTAGGACAATGGCTAAGGCATAGCTCACTTAGTAATGGAACAAACTTCCTTATTACAGCGCTCCTAGTGGCCATTTACGGAAACTTTTTAACTTCTATTTGTTCACAATTACAATAATAGAACAGTATATTTTCGAGTTCATAAACGTTC